>CABFWB010001008.1:87710-106692 GCA_902151455.1 Timema bartmani | reverse complement strand
ACAGACAGACGGAAATTCAAAAACCACTTTTTCGGATTCAGGGAGTCATGAAACGTCAAGATTCATCAAAATCTCGAGTTTGATTTTTTTGACGATCACCATACTTTCTCTACCTGTAAGATAGAGAGAAAGTAAAAATATGACTGTGTCACATTCTCAAGTTTTCTTGAATACATAAGCTAAACTTTTCCTTTTCTTAATGTTCTAGTCTTGGAGTTTTCAACATATCTCATCACGTAATTTAAGGCATCAAACGCACAATATATTTTGAATGTAAAGACAATAAATCTGAGCTGCACACCTCATTATTTATTTAGGCACGTAATTTATGCCAAGTAAAATTTATTGTTATCGATTCTAGTGCTAGCTGAAATAGTGGCCAAGTGCTTGAATGTGTCAGGCTCACAAAATTACATATAATTAATAATCGCTAAATTTCTCAATACAAGGTTTTCTATGGTGAGAATATAAATAATATGATTTCCTTATTTTGAAGTTGCCAGCACCACCAGCTAGGCAGCCTAAGGCGTAAGGGTCTTATTATTAGTTAAAGTATTTTAAAAAATATGCCTGAAAGGTACATATTAAAGCATCGCTAAGTTCCTTTGCAAAGTTTCTTAATCTTGAAGTACATTGTTATCACACAAGGCTGCATAAGATTTTAAATTATAATTTCATTTTATAATCTGGTATCTAACCCACCTTATAATGAGAGAATAAAGAACTTCCGCCACTTATCGATATGCAACTTGTTGTATACATAATGTACTTACAGCTGCGTATTCCTGGCATTGTTGCTTATAATTTCAAAATACCTTTAGTAATGTAAGATGACTTTACCGAACAATTTTTTCAGGTAAAACTTTTGTTTATTTCTGCCCACAGAAGCTGTGGTTTAACTTTGGGCACAGAGTTAAAAAACACCCTCTATTGGGGCTGGTTTTGTTCTGATGCTTCCAAATATATACCAAGGACTATTGGACTTAGACGACCGCTGACCTGCCATGCTTCATTGAATTAGTTTAAATTATTTTTGGTCAAAATTAACATCTTTAATCCTTTCAAATTCATTTTTGATATATATGCTATCGTAAAATATAGTATATTATATAATAATAATATAGTATAATGTTATAAATATCTTGATTTAATGCCTCTCGAAAAACTGTTTATCTACCAAACAGGCATTCTTGCTTACAAAATAAATAAAAATAAACTTAATGTAACATTAGCAATATTAGCTAATACTATATTAATACTACCCACCTCAAATAAACCAATATATATAGACATCCTGCAATATAGCAAGACTAGCTAGTTTACATTTGTACTACCCACTCCGAACAATGCTGATACTCATAGACATACTGCAAAATCAAAGATTTACAAAACTTACTATGTATAATATATGTGCTTTACTCACTCATTGTGTCTTTTGTCTTAGAACGATTTCCATGACCAACCTCTTCACACCAAAGTTTATGATGAAGAGAAGACTGACAAGTGATGAACGATTGTTCAACAAGATATTTCAATAGGGGGATCCAGAAATGCGCTGATTGGCCCAGCCAGTAAACAAACAGGCCACTCACAATCTTAACGGTCAACTCACCAGCTATCCGGGCTACGTGACTTGAACACGTACCAAGTTTTAACTGCTTACTCTCCAGATGTCCAATCTACGTGATTTAATAGACGTACCAAGATTCAACGGCCACCTCACCAGGTGTTTGGCCTACGTGACTTGAACACGTGCCATGTTTTAACTGCAAATAACCAGAAGTCTGGCCTACGTGACTTGAGCACGTACCAAGTTTTGACAGCTGCTAACAAGAGAGTCATTCTGTTAGCACGGGCTCGCAACGTGGCATTGTAATTTTAAATATGAAAATCTCCCACCTCTTTATCCATCAACTAGACCTGGCGCTCAGCCACCATGGTTGACTATTATATCCGACATTTTCACGAGAAGTCCTGGTCTGGAATTGGATATAATCGCTCGAGGATAACAATATATTAACTCAATATATTTTATTAAATATTTAAAATTTTAAACGATCTTTAAAGGGTTTGGTTGTTTGCACCATTAGATAATTATTTGATTAAAATCGTTCAGAGTAGGCGTCTGTAATTTTTTACTAGAATATTTATTTTTTAAAGTAGATTTGTTTTATGGAACACTTAATGTTTCCTTTGGCCGTTTGGGTTCTAGTCTCTTTGTAATTTCTAGAAATTTAAATAGGTAGCCACTTTTTGATTCTATTTCTAGCTTGGAATATGTATTTTAAATATACATTTTTATTGCACTTGTAGTTACCAATATTTGTTTGTACTTCTAAATTTGATCATGTTTCTTTTATAGGTAATATATTGTAGAAGTATTTTCTATGAAGAAATTATAAAAGTAATTTATATTTGTTGGTTTATAAGTTATAGCTTTAACATTTAATGATACGTTTAGTAAGAAATTACGAGTATTCGAATGTAATACTGCTTTGTTTTCTATTATAAAGTTTTATATTAACAAGTCGGAATCTTCTCAATTACTTCAAAAGTGGTGGAATTAATAGTCCCACAGAAGTTTGAGTTATGTCGGGAAGTCAAACCTTTGTGCAGTTTATTTGTGTCAGAATTGATATTTAAATTTAATCTTAAAATTTAAATTTGATTAGTCTGAATTCACAATTGTGATTTAGGCACGTTGTTAACCGTTTAAAAGAGGCTCTTTAATGTATTTATTAGTATAGTAAGGATTCGAAGGCTTAATGGTTTAAACTATTTGTTTAGCCGGAATTTACAATGGTGATTCTGGCACGTTTCTAACCGTATAAAAGAGGTTATTTAAGTTCTTTATTATTAAATTGACGATTTTTTATTGTTATTTGTTCCCTTCCAGACTAATTCATAAAAATGAATAATTTAATTTGAGATTGTGAAATATATTCTCAAATGTACTGCGCAAGTGCAGTCACTGCCATATTTATAAGTTTTTCAAAACTCTTCATTTTTCCTCGAGAGGCCATGTATTTTTTGTTTACCTCTGTTGTTTTAACTTTAATAAATTATTAAAATTTTTCTTAAACTAGCAATTTTTCCTATTTTTTGTTATAGTAAATTCCTTATAGTTACCGCCACCCTCTATCTGGCTAGGTAGGGAACAGTACATTAAAGGTACCCACAAATTATAATTCCCTTAGTCAGTTCATCATACTAGAGGCTCACTCAAAATATACCATGAATATTTTAACACTGTAAACTATGGAACAAATTCAACTTTAAATAAAATTATTTTAATATATAATGCAATTCCAACAGATATCTCTGGTTTACTTAAACTGACAAATTAAAAAAAAATAAACATTTCTATTTGGCATTGAGCAACTTTAAACCTAACATACTAAGATTATATAAAGTTTTTGACCACCTGTCCTCTATTTATGATTAAAATAGGTCTACAATACTGTGTAATACTTCACTTAAGTCTCATCCTATCTATTGGTCTTTAATCATAATAATTCTAATGAAAAACATACTCTACTATGTTAAGCACGCATATCAAAATATCTTCCACCGAAAATAATATGTTATTGTCTAATTTAATGGTCTCGGTGTTGGTTTATGCACCAAATATTTTGTCCGAGTCATTCACATTTATTTACACTAATTGGTTAGAGATTTTGAAGGTATCATTAAACAAGAAATTTGAATTCAGCCTCGTGAATGGAGAGTGGTAAACTACTTAGGTAAAAACTTTATTGTACTAGTCTGGGGTTCTATCCTTGAAATTAAGGCTAAATGAGCATAACATCTAGTCCACAGGCCCACACATATGAGTTAACAATGGTTACTACCATTTTACTTAGTAATACATATTCTAAAGTGTTATCCGAACAAAATTATTATAATTCCGAGCTCTGAGGAGAAGGATTTATAGTCCTGGTTGGATGTTAGTACTATTTAATTACTAAAATGCATATCAAAGCAACATATGTCATAATCCGGAAGTAATTAGAGATCTAGCTTTTTTTTGTTGGAAGTTCTTCAATTATTCATGCTGTTTCGAACCTAGCTCATTAAGCTATTTGAAGAATTAAAATATTTTTTATTAAATACAAATATTAACATTCTCGCGAAAATTTTTACATCGAAATAATTATGAATTTTTACGTTTCAACCCAAAATATTGAACTTTACAAATCGATTTGTCACCATGTCTGTCTGTTTCTTATATGGCCACACATAAAAACCGTTTTGATAAATGTTGTATTAACTTGATAATTTAATATTATATGGCCTAACCTAGGTCACTTTTTATCTGGACCTTAAGCCTTAATCATTTAAGGATAGTTTATTGATAAATAATTTTTTTGAATTCCCTATTTTTTTAAATTACTTTAACGATTTGATTAGAACTAGATAACTAGGGAATTTTCTACCTCCCTAAACGCATAAAATACTGTTTTTGGATTTGAAAAAAATATTTTAAGGATATTTGAATAACAAGTTATTTTTGTAAATTTTAATTATTTTAAAATTTTTTGAAATGTTAAGATATCTAGTAAGTTTTTGACATGACAAATAGAACTGTATGCATCTACTTGTTTTGACGAAAAGAATGGTTTAAGTTGCGTTTACAGATGTTAAGTTTTTAGTACAAAATATTTTAAAAATGGCCTCGTGAAAATTTGTTTGAAATTGATATTCGGTAAATCTTTTATATTGTACAAAATTTTAAATATTAAAACATACAACACATTTTAATAGTTCACTGATAAAAAATAAAAAATTAATCAACAATTTGTTTAGAATTTGTATACAGCGTATATTATATCACATGATTAATAAACATTTTTTTACTTGAGAGTATTATACTTATGACAAATCTTAGAATAGTTGAAATTTTTCAAAAACTTATTTTAAGATTTAATTTAAAATCGATATGTGGTAATGATTTTTCATGATAAATAATATGTTTTTATTTTTACTCATTACAAAATATTTGTGTCTAGTTTAAAAATAAATAAATCCAATACCTTAACTCAGTCACCTTAGCGTGTCTGTCTACTGAGCCAAGGGTCTTGGGTTTGATTTCAGGCAGGGCCGAAAACTTTATCACTGGTGAAATGTGAGTTTACTCTTTCACAGTGATAAATTAACGACTGGGAACTGGATGTCGTGTCTTTACTAGTATTAAGTTAGATAATAAGGCATATGGCTCAACAACAGGCCTAGCATACCGGTCGTGGAATATATAAGGCCTGAATAAAAAACTGACTCAGACAACAGGCTGGAAAGAGTAATAAATGTAAAGTAAATCTAACAAATTAATTATTTATAAAACTTGATAAGTGCAAAAAATCTTTGGAATTTTTTTTTCAAGCTAATATATGAAATTTGTTTATTGCCATTAAAAAGATTATGTGTTGGTTTTACTGAGGAAGGCTAACTTAAGGGTAGTTAACTGAGATCCGTTTTGAAAATGTTTCATTAAGATATAATTCCTTATATGAGAAATTTGGTGCGATAGTTTCGTACTATTCATTATTCTATCTCTTAAAAAATTTAATGAAGAATGATTAACTAAGGACTAATTTAAAATAATTATATTTGTCTTTAACCATTTTGTTTAAAATGGATATCGTGGGAGTGTTTGACATGAAAAGATACACTTTTTTTTTCTTATCAATCAATTTCACAAAGTTTAGGTTTAAGAGTATTTCAGCAGTACTAACTACCCTTAAAAGGCTCCCAATGACACTTGACTCTTATTACGCCAGTGTGAACACTTCCAGACATTCATTTGATATGCATTCAGATTTAGTCACATGATAGCGCTCTAGTTGATGAAATGTGTCGTGTTACCTAATATTGGTCATAATGATCTTGTTAGCACTAGCAATGATCCGCCTGGGAAGTAAGACGGGATTATATTACGCAGTGGAGGATTACAATCTCACATGTATGTAAATTACTAGTACACGGCTGAAGGGCTCGGATTGCTTTCTCTCTGATATTTCAATTCAGAGATTAATGGTATTAGGGAACCAATCTGCATTTCGTAAGAAATAGTGTAGTTAGGTTCACGCGTAATATACTTAATTTTTGGTGGTACTTATTTAGGTATGTGGTCCTTCATTACACACCTTTGTGGTCACATGGTCTAAGGTATCACGCTCACAAAAGATGACTTGGCCGATGACGGTGATATTGTAATTTGAATCACGGTTTAGAGTACTTCGGGTGTTTTTTCATTAATTAATTCCCATTATCTTGCCACCATGCAAACGCGTATAAATTTCCTCTAAATTTAACCTGCCTAATACCTAGCCCAGTAGTTAATATATACTCATATCCAGATCCGGTCATAAGATGTGGTGTATACTATTTTTTATTTATTTGTGATAAAAAATATTAATTAATCAATTCTTATATATTCTACAACTGTCTACTTGAAACATAGCTACTACGATTATTTAGTGACAATGAATGGGTCAAAAATGGAAACTGAATTTCTTTCTTTACATTATTATTTTAAAGACCAAAAACAAAGTAAACAATGTTTTGTTTATTTTGTACACCCATCAAAAAGAAGTAAAGCTGCTCACCTAATTGAAAAACTTTCACTTAGTGGCGCAAAGTTTATAATTGAATTTGTTACTTTAAGAATTAAGAGCATGGCAGCTCATTGAGAGTATAAACAATTGTGACTTTCAAATCAAAATTGTAAAGTTTGGACTCTACATATTCAGAATGTTGCAAAAGTCAAGTCAAAGTGTTTGGCTACCCAATCAGTAAGAAGTATTTCTTTTAGCACTTTATCTTACGACCCATTCTGGCTATACGCCTAAATACTAATTAAACAAATATAATAAGGGTGATGAAGGCTGAATCTAGATGAATTGTATGAGCGTTTGAGTGGAAGGAGTGTGGAAAAACATTTAGAAAATGCCACCCTCATTACAATTGACTGAGATTTAAATCCTAATATTCCCGTTATCTGTATCTCCATGGGAGATTGATGCATTAGACCATGCAGCCAACAGAGTGTTTAGAAAATATACAGTATATTGCTATTGATATTTATAGTATTATAGAGATCACAAATGATAAATTGACTTCAGCTCTATTAATTATTACATGTGATAACTGAACATATTTATGTACATATTATGATTGCTGTCTTAACAGGAGACCTTTGAACAAATTACTAACTAACTAATATATATAATAATTATCATATCATCCAGTTATGTAGTCAAATTTTCACCAGATGTGATCATAATATTTTTTTTCTATCTTTTTATATTATATAAACAGTCTTACTCCATTCACAGAAATATTATTATTATTAGCACACCGTGTTACTGCCCGTTCGCGTTATACGCAATTCACAGAAATAAACAATAGTGTAGTACACCAAAATATTTATAGTGAACTAGGTTTGAAATTTAACCTTCTCGTCACGGGCAGTACAGTTTATTGCGAGTTTGACGTCTTTGATCATTCTACCACCGATCTCACTCATTTTCAATTTTATGTTTTAAAGAGGAAAGCATTAGATTTCCTTCCCACTTTACAGCTTACTAATTGGACTCGTATATTCAGTTCTAAGTCTCAAAGTCGAACTGATCATAAATATACTATTTCACGTGTTAAGATTTCGTGCTAGATTTTAAGTAGGCCTTAGCCTTAGAACTGAATATACGAGTCCAATCAGTAAGCTGTAAAGTGGGAAGGAAATCTAATGCTTTCTTCCTTAAAACATAATATTAAAAATTACGTAGTGAGACCGGTGGTAGAATGGTCAAAGGCGTCAAACTCGCAATAGACTGGATTGCCCGTGATTAGAACGTTAAATTTCAAACCTAGTTCACTATAAATATTTTGGTGTGATACATATTGTTTATTTCTGTGAATTTTGCATCCTCTCTACACTCTAATATATTGGATGATTTCATATAACAGCCCTCTTCATCTCAGCCCTTCATTTGTGGTGATTTTTCATCTGTGAATCATCGCTCTGTTTGTGCAACTTAGCTCTATATCAACGTGGGCGCATTTATACTAGTTACCCTTTACATACCTTACTAATGAATGAAGTCTTTAAAAGCCCGTATTACCCCCAGATAACACCTAACGTGAATGTTTGATATAAATAAAGCTATGAGTCGCATCGTAGTGCAGTTTTCTGTTATCGGCATTGGGAAATAATACATTAATACCACTGAATACGTGTTTGTATTTAGAAAACTAGAAAACAATATTCATTTTTATATAAAACTTTTTACCCCTGATCCCCTTTTTGTTGTTTTCAAATCTAGAATATAGTAAACCCCACTTTGATGCCTTTTCCAGTTAAATAATAGTACTGTCTACAATATTTATATCAATCGGATGTAAAAATTATAATAACGTCGTCTTTATCTGAGCAAAGTTAAGTCCACCGCACTTTCTCACAGTAAACGTAAGATACACTTTTTATTAATTTAATTTATTTTAAGTATTTAACGTAAAATATCTGTACCAACTGATTATATTAGCACACGATTATATACGAACTCAAAGATAGAATATCAATAAAATCCAGCCCCAAGAACGTTTATTAATCTCTTTGAGAAGGAAAAGACACATTTCACCAATGATAGATGTTGTGGCTATGCCAGGAATCAAACACGGAACCCTTGAATCAAT
The DNA here is from genome assembly GCA_902151455.1 of Timema bartmani. Classification (NCBI taxonomy): domain Eukaryota; kingdom Metazoa; phylum Arthropoda; class Insecta; order Phasmatodea; family Timematidae; genus Timema; species Timema bartmani. Next base: position 98,001 of record CABFWB010001008.1, on the reverse strand, counting down.
AGACACGCTACTGACTGAAATAATGTGAATAGACTCTTAAAACACATGAACTAAAATCAACAACAAAGGATCGTAGTGCTGGACTATTCAATATAATAAAATGCCGGTCATGTATGGTCAAGCAATGAGGGCCGCTACGCAGTGTAAGGTTTATTTTCTCCTTGTAAATAACATTAGAATAGTATAGTTGAAATGTTAGGGAATTAATTGTGAATAAAAGTAAAAGCTAAAGTAATGTGGCATTGCTGTGCCACTGCATTGTTTTACACTGGGGCTCAGATAAAAAGGACCAAAGTGACAATGGTGTTGTTGCTGGACTTTCACTATGGAAAGTGTGTTCGTAAATGTGACATATCTTTATTTAAATAGATCGCTAGACACAAAGGGTATTAATCATTACAAGAGTTAAAGGCTAGGAGCCTAGCTTAAAGAAAATAAATTCTCATTATCTTGAACAGGGGATGGAATATCCAGTTAAGATCTCATTGAGAAAACTCGTACTAGATTCAAACCTGGAGCTCCCCATCATTATCAATCCAATCTATTGCGTGCATGACACTTACAATAAAATTTATTTGTGATTATGAAAACGAAAGCTTTACACGAGTAGTTTTATTGTTTGTTACAATGAAGATAAGTGCTCAAGAAGCTGGTGAAAGGCAACTATACCCTGACTTTGGTAAGAAGAACAGTATTTGGTTACTAAAGTTACTAAGACAATTTTAATATATTCGTACTGTACACTATGACGTCACTCTACCGTCACCACTTGCTCTTGGACTCTGGGCCCACCGTATGTGTCGCTAGAGGGCAGGTCACGCAGTCTTGTTCTCCAGCTACCACGCAGGCGAGACAAGAGTTCTAAATACACTGAGACTCTGGGCCGCGCCGTGTGTGTCGCTAGAGGGCAGGTCACGTGGCCTTGTTCCCCGGCTACCATCAGGTGAGACCATAGTGCTAAATACACTTTGATTCCGTTGGTCAAACATGATAGCTCACCGGACTAACATATCACTGGTCAGTCATCTACATTCACTTTACTGTGTAAAGCTGAACTCCAGTTTGTTTGATCAAAACCAACTCATTACTGTGATGTCGATAAATGGATCCAAAATTACTTCAATCGTTGATGTTTTTGTTAAACAACATTAAAAATAACGCTTAAAATTTCTTAAGCATTTCGAATGTGCTCTTTCATGTTTCTGCAGCGCGTTGGTAAGGTGTTAATACTCTTTGTTTTTAAGATTAACTCATAAAGAAATTCTGAGCTGTGATGAGTGAATTTGAACATTTATTAAAGAAATGTTATAAGTACTATCGAATTAACGTGATAAAGAATAACATAATGTAATAAAATATATTGAATAACTTTGTTATAAAATTTTAAAAGTTAAAATATTTAAAAAAATGTATATTAAATAAAATTTTAAAATTTAGGCAAAAAAGTTTGGTAATTTGTATAAAATAAAGTGCTTTTAAAAAATTTAATTTTTCTTTTAAAATAAAAAGTTGACCTTGAAATAAATTTGAAGAAGTCGATCAAATAAAAAATAACATGTGTGCTGCTCCTTTCACCCTAAAAAAATATTTTCCAAACAATTTTCTAAAATTTTTAGTTTTCTAGATATTCTGGTGTCTCAACTTAAATGCCTCACCCTGTGTATATAATTATTCATATACATATATGAATATGTATATTCACATGTATGTTTGTGTATTTTATTATTATTATTATTATTATTATTATTATTATTATTATTATTATTATTATTATTATTATTATTATTATTAGGTGTTTTCCCTTACAGCAGGTCCAATCCTTTTGACATTGATCTTAGACCGCCAATGCGCCCTGTCCTCTGCCTCCTCTTTCAGCTCCCAGAATGTTCTTCTTTCCTTCAAGTCACACTGAGGTAAATCAAGGTATGGACTATTACATTACAGACATGGAATTTTTATTTTGTCTTGAATCCAGGCTTAATGCCAGTAGTTTTGGTTTAAAAACGCAAGTTTTGTTCTTATTCTATTTCACGTAGTTGTACTATTACATGCCATAGAATAGGCATTCAACAGAATCTGAATCTGTGGCTTCGTGAAAACTGTGCATAAGTCCTGTTACAAACCCTGTCTGTAATGGAATGGCCGTGAACTGACTTCCCCTGACGCTTTGCTTATCCCAGTGTGGAATGAGATATTTACCGTCTTCTCGGCCAATGACGTATCTTTTACCATTAGGATGGAAACAACGCAGTCTGTGGAAAGGTGTTTTCGTCCGTTCCCATTTAGGGCAGCCATCTTGTACCTGTACTCTATGTAAGTAGTGAGTGGTTTCTTTTGCATTTCAAGTTTAGTTATATAATTAATAAAAAATAAACTTGAGGAAGTTAGTATTTCAAGAGGAAGTGAAATTCAAAATTATCTTTAATGAAAGATTATGTGAGAGAGCTAGTGTAAAAGTGGGAATTAGGATCATATGTGTAAGTGTTCTGTGGTGAGTTCATATCAACCCAAGCTCAAAATGTCAATGCACATGGTACTAGATTTATTTCATCATTGGGCCTATAAGCAATACAACAATTATAAATTATCGTGTTTCTTACAATTAAAATTTTGTAAGACCACTGAACAATTTTATATTTAAATGAGCTGAACCAGTCTTTTGGGATAAGCCTAGTGATATTATAACAGTACCAATCAAGGCCGTATCAAGGGGGAGGTTTTGGGGGTTCAAACCCCCCCCTGAAATTTTATGAACAAAATATATATATGTCTTTATTTATGGTTCAAACAATATCAAAATTAAAATATAAGTACAATTTAGAAGGCTTTGCGACCATAAAAAGCACTTCAGGGAGCTTCTAGAGGTGTTTAATATTTAGAAATTTTTCTAGCTTCCGGCAATTGGGGGATGTGCCCACCAAACCCCCCCTGAAATTATTGGCTGGCTACGGCCTTGGTACCAATACATCGTGGATTGAGTGCCATGCCATTTGGAGAAAATAACAGCACTTTCCTGGGTTTATTCCAACACACATGTGCTTGCAACACTAAGCATGGACTATTTCTATTACTACTATTAAACGTGATGATGTTATTACTGTGACACGTTGACATAATTCCATCCTCGGACTGGAAACACATACATCCGTGCAAACCATTACACGTCATGGAATAATACCAGGAGAAGTTAAACACTCCTACATTCTAATGAAGACACCCTCCTTTGAAAGGTAAAGTAAGCTCAACAGATATTAAGACAATCATTGACGACATTTTTAGACGAACCATTGATAGTTTCAATATAAAGATTAACGAGAAATAAAACTATAATTAACGTTTGATTAAATATATAATACTTTATTTTCATCCTTTCAAAAAATTATTTTTTCACATATAACACAAACACATTTTCGTGTACAACATTACAATGAACAAATGTAAATAGATCAAACAAAATAGGTGCGGTTGGTATTAAAACCATTGTGAAAACATTTTGTTAAGATGCATTTATGTGAGTTATTATTTTGAAAACATTTCATAAATATCTCTTAAAAAATACACCGTTTATCTGAACATTCAACTTGAAAACATCACACTTTATGTATTTACCTACCTGTGGTCATTGTCCATGTTTTATTTGGTGTCCGTGATTTATTCTAGTTCTAAGAAAGATGCTACACAAAGAATCGTCAAAAGCAAACTATAGGCTAGCTTCAATTTATTTAAGTATTGGTCAAGTCAGTTAAAATTTAGAAATAATCTTACTGGTTTTATTTTTAAACTTGATAATTTAATAGTTTGTATTAGTGTATACTCAGTCTTGTATAAGCCGTGGATTGACGATTTCATGTACGTCCCTGCTGTTTTATTAAATTATATATTTATTATTTTAGTAGTGTATTAGTAACAGATTACATTTCTTCGTTTGAAATGCCAGTTTGCTTTCGACTGTATTTTTAAATACCAATTTACCCTAGAAGCATAGATGACGAAAGCGTGCGTTAAATTTATCCTTTTGACTACACATAGTTTTCCGAAATATCTATTAATATTTTTAAACAATAACATAGGTTTGAATATATTGCCACAGACACTACACTTGCACTTATAGAATAGTAAATAAATAATAATATTTTCATTTTTATAAACTGGATATTACATAAAGAGTTTCAAAGGAATAACATTGGTCATGTGGATTTGCTTATTACTTTTTTATAAGGAATCCTCAGTATTAAGTGTATACAGTTTTACTATTTATAAACATGTTATACTTAAAATTGTATAAAATATTCCATTATATTAATAATTTTAGAGCTTACAGTTTTTATATTGAACACTAAATATTTGATATTAATTTGAGAAAATGTATTTAGAAGAATCTCTTCAAAGTTAATTAATAAAATTAAAAAAAGTTATAAAATTAAAAGGCTAAATATATTTAAGAAATAAAATTACAAGAATTGTTTTTGATAGTCTTTATAAATGGTTATATGAGCGAATCACCAAAACCCAGTTTTATACTGTTATATATGTGTGAAGTGTTTAAATTATTATGCCCTTAACAATATTATGATGAATTTTTAACATTACTACCAAATAAAATAAAAATACCAGGTCTTTACATGTTGTATGTACAGCTTTATATTTGTTTGATAGAAATATATTATTTTTTAATTACTTTCGATTCTTTAGAAGATAATTTTAAAGTAATTTATTTTAAATTGATTAAAAGTGTAATTTAAGTTATATTTGATGCTATTAAATAAACTATTCTTTAAGAAAATTTTATTATTTATGATTTTTTAGTAGCCTTATTTAATTTGTAACACTTATTGTAGTTAATGATGAAATTATATTTTATTCAAATAAGACATATTTAAAACTTCACTATTAACATTAGACACATATGTAGCAAATTATCAATATTTTTTAAACAACAATAATAAGCATATCTTAACATCAAATATTTACAGCAAATAATTGACAAAAATGTGTTCTTTTTAATCTTTGTTTTTACTGTTGAAATATTTACCACCCCTCTATATTTTATTATTATTTATTTAATTGATATGCACCAGGTCACGCAATATTTAGATTACTATAATCATTGAAATGATCACTTCAGCAATCACAACTCTACTAATCTCATATTAAATACCGTGCATAGAACCCTTGAGACTACTAGTTCAGCATACGATGTACTATAAGGTTTACAATTTTAAGCACTATATTGTACATATTTTACAAATATAATATTTTTATTTTAATATAATATATTTATCTATATATTAAGCCTTTTTTATGTTCTATTATTAATTATCGGTTGGACAACGTGTGATTGCACATCTTGGATTAAAATCTCAAATAATAATATTTACTTTAAATGAAAATAACACTAAATTAACTTTTAACAGGCTTTATTTTTCCAAATTTTCGATTTCTTTTGAATACTTGTAAAGTGTTTTACTCCTACTTTAAAATGTAAACAAGACTATGCTAAGTATACCGCCTACATACAGGTAAATCCACACACATTCCGGCATTTATTAAAAGGTTGTAAATTCCAAAACCACTTAAACCATCTTACAAAATTGACATTTTTTTATCTTGAACTTATTGAAAATTACTTAATTTGTTCAATAAAGGATAATACCATGTTTATAATATTTTATCTTAATATCAGGTATGTGACATTTTGCGTGAATCATCAAAGAAAAGAAAACAAGCTAATTACACAATTTTATGATTTCTTAATTATAAAACTTAAAATGAAATTTTTTGAATTTTTTGTGAACATGTTGATAAGCTTCAAAACCATTTTGACTTGAGGCATATTTTAAGATAACAGATTTATTTAAGAATACAATCTTTCTGCAGGACGTTTCATTTCTCCACTAAGTCGACCCAAAGATCAAAAATTTCCTTCATCTACTATTAGCCGTGTGCATTTCATTCGGCGAGACACATATTCTGATTGAGTACATGAGGATAAAGAGGTATATATAATATAGTTGGGGTACTAATTTGCTAAGTTTTACTATCTCGTTACTGACAATGATCGAAATAACATGATATGTATAGTTGAGAACTTTACCCTTGCAAGCAAGTAATTCTTCAAGCTTTGTAAAATATAAAATTCACTGAATTTCCCAGGTTTCCAAAAAGATTATAGCATTTTTGTATACAAATTTGTACATATAGAATATTAAACACAAAACTGCTGAAGTAAAGTGGATCTGGTGGTCTAGCGGTAAGGTGTCAGACCTCTGTGTTAGGGGTCCAAAGTTCAAACCCCGGTCCTGGTACAGATTTATCTGATTAAATAACCCTTCCTTCATGTCTGGCAGTGTGTGTACTTTCACGCTTTGTGAATGTTTGTAATGCCAGGCCCCCCACCGTGGTTCGGAACCCACGTTAAACTGTAGGTCCCATCTGCTTTCCACCATCATCATCCTTCACACGCCAGGAGAGCAGTGGTAAGATAAGGTCGAACATTAACCCCACCACCACCACCATTCTCTCGAAATATGATATTTGTATAAAAGTGATCCTAACAAAGAAATCTGTTTTTAATAAAGCCCTTTAAAAATAAACATAATTACTTCTAACATCAAACTAGACCACTTTGTAATATTGTTTCGATAAATCTTAACCAATACCTACAATATAATAATAATTGTACTGTTAATATCGATGGGTCGTTCCGTATTTATATGGCCAAATTTGGATCATTAAAGACAAACAATATATAGGTGATCTTCTGAAAATGGCATGAATCAGAGACACATCCAATATTTCAAATTATTTTATAAAATTATAGTCAATATTTTTCAAATTATTACCGAAATTGTTTTCTAAGTCCTGTGACTTTCTAAATTTCCCTGAATTATTCCTGACTTTTTCCTTTTAGACAGTATTCCTGGCTTTCCATGTTCTCCCTGGTTTCTAGGTGTCTATCAACCTTGAACTTAAACATATTTCAGGTGTCTATCGACCTTGAACTATAACATATTTCAGGTGTCTATCAACCTTGAACTTAAACATATTTCAGGTGTCTATCGACCTTGAACTATAACATATTTCAGGTTATGTCTCTGATAGTGCTAACCAATACGATATGTATTATGTATAAACGCGTTTGTTCTCATATCCTTTAAGTAAATATATAATTTAAGTGGGGGTTTGTAATATTAAGTTTTCCGTAGCTAGATTAAACCAGCGTGTAGATATTATGCTCATATACTCGGTCATATTACAGCGTGCATCTGTTAATTAAAAGTAGATAAATGTGTAGTAGCTTATACTCTGTAATTCAAGTCATACCTGACATCTCACCAAATGGATTGCACATTTATTGCTCAGCTTTATAAAACTACAAGCATATAGACAACCATATTCATATTTGACTGGTTTTTACTGATATTGTCTAAATAATGTAATGGACACTGTAAAAACACACAGCCATGCAGATTTAATCAAAATGATGGTGATAACTGTACCAATTATACTTAGCTCATGGATTTTTAAAATGGTTTGGATCTGATCAAAAATTATACAAAGTAAGCAAAAATTTAAATATTTAATATGTTTTTTAATACACGCTATGTCCCTTTACAAATGTAAAAGTTAAATAGTACATATTAGTTTCTAATACAGATATATTATTACATATAATCGTTAAATTATTAATTTTAGTTTGACAACCATTTTATATTTATGTAGATTTCCTTACACTTTCATAGTACATAAGTATTTTTGGTAGCTTTTGCAATGATTTATTATTTCAAATAACTTGAAACTTATTTTAAAGATGCTATTAAATTGGATTACTTTATTTTATTATTCGTGCATGTTTCACAAAATTGAATTTTTCTTCAAAAGATTTTTGAACAAAATCAACTTTATTATCTCACCATCAATAAAGTAGGCCTACATAAATCGCTGTTATCTGAAAAATACTATATTTAAATTAAATAAACTGTATTTACTACCCCTTAAAATACAATTCAATAGTAAGTGTAGCTAGATGAGTTCTAAAAATTACTTCCGGATAAACAATTATTGTTTATATTTCATATAGATATTTATTGGTCCAGCCATTTCTAAATTCTAACTTTAGATAGACTTAAATAAGATTTTACAATATTTACTTAAATATTTATTATATACTTGATATTAAACAGTCATGTTCCCTTGATAATTTTACATTAATTTTAATGTTTGATGAAATTTGTACTAAAGCAACATTTTTATTACTCGTAAGAAGTAGTTTTATAACAAGATATTTTAAAAAGTTGGTTTTTATTCATTTATAAATATGAAACAACCGAAAGTGTTTAATATTTTTTTAGAAGACTTGAATAATTAACTTAATTGGAATTTGAAAAAAAGCTATGTCAAACTAAGTTTATGTAAAAATGTATATTTATATAATTTAAATTTTTATCTGATAAATAAAATAACTAAAATATGTAATGTTAATAAACGCAGCAATTTAAAAACAAGCAAGGAATTGCCCTTCTTAATTTCAGTAGGCTTAATATTCTTTCAGTTGATACTTTTAGTATTTTATTATGTAATTAATTTTAATTAAAATATTAAATTTATTTACATACGAGCTCTATAAAATCAATTTTTTGAACCTAATATGTAGTTCGCTTTTAACTAGATATCACTCGGAGTTTACTTTAAATAAATCATGGTATAAAACTTATATATTTGACTGCTTAATGTTTCTTGAGCAAACTCTTTTTGATTACTTGCGAAACTATTAAGAGCTAATATTTATCTAACAATTTCACACTTCCCTCACAGACTCTACTTTAAACTTAGAGTGAAGATCTACCCTGAGCACAGGACAACACCTGGATAGCTCAGGGGTACAGAATTTCTAAGGTGAAGGTCCTGGGCTCAATTCCCGTGTCCAGGTCTCATTATTCAACGAATTTAAATTAATTTAAATGTGGTCCCCTCCATACCACGAACAATGCCGTAATTACAATGGATTTTAACCTAAATGTTGATTTTCATTGAAGTTATTTAATGTATATGTAAACAAAATATATATCCTTTGTCAATACTAATTAATAAACAATTGATTTAATTTACCTCAAATGTTTTATTAACTGCATAATGTAATACAATTTATCCTTGATATCCTCATATTTACATTAATTGTACTACGAGTATGAAACTTTAACTCAGAGAAAATATATCATGAAGGTAGATTGGATACGTATTCATTGAAAAATACCCCTTTACATTATCCTGGACTCAAACCCCGACATACCATTCACCAGAGAGATCCCATCAATTGAGAATAACTGGTTCTTCTGCGAGATAGCTTGTGTGGGTCTAATTACTGTTATTTATGTTTACGATCATTATATTATTTAAGATTTCAGATCGCCGGTTTTTTGACAATTTATAATTTTTACGTAAATATATCCAGCATTAATATAAAAATGATTTCTTCTTGGGTCAGTATATTATAAATGGAAGTTTTCAAAACTATAATCTAAACAATACTTGCTCAGATTAGTAAGAAAAGTTACAGTGTAAATGTTCGGGGTAGAAATTTAGATATTAACAATGGCACAGCCAGTTGGACTTGAACTATGATCTCTTGAAATTAAATAATTTAAACCATGAAATTTTAATATTTGAACGTAACAAACTTTGAATTAAATGCAATAGATTTTTACAAATCAAATTTTATGTTTTCTTTAAACGAATTCTCTTGTAAATTACAACACAATTTATAAAACAAAAATCTCCGCGTCTTAATACGGATTTAAAATATTTAAATTGTAACAACGCTAATGAAATAAATATGAGTGATGTGGTATTTAGATAAAATCTAGCCACACTCACGTGGAGGGAGAGTGAAACACCATTTAGGGAAAAAGAACTCATTACAACTGGCCAGAATGTTGAGATAACCCCCCTCCAAATACCCAGAAGTTAGATTAAAGGAATCAGCCATTTATTCTGTGGCCCCATTGATGCGGTTAGCAAAATATTATTGTTTTATTATTGTATTTAATTTAATATAACAACTTGGACCAATAAACTAAGGAAATGAATGTTGGATTATAAAGAATAGAGATATCATACATACATACATACATACATAAGTGGACATAACATCGGTAATTAGGAGCAGAAGACTAGCATGGTTTGGTCATGTCCAAAGAAGAATATATAGCCTGATAGGGGATGTGAGTGAAGGAAGACCTGGAGGTCAAAGATCACTGGGCAGACCAATAAACAGATGAAGGGATGATATAAG
>CABFWB010001008.1:82500-86733 GCA_902151455.1 Timema bartmani | reverse complement strand
GGTGGAAGTTGGTTGTGCGTGAGGCGAAGGACAAGCTACGGTTTTAATGGCCGCAGAAGTAAGTATAACAAAAACATTTGTGTATTATTAAACTTTATAAATAGTTAACTAAAACTATATATTGCATATTTAAAATTCCTTTTGTTTTATATTTATATATTTATTAACAGGAAATGACTTGCCCATAACAAGAGTTAGAATAGTAACTATTGTATGTTATTCTTTTTTTGGAAGAGATGGTACCTCAAGTGAATTTTTTTGAATACTGGTGGTAGCACTCCAATATTACAAATTACTCCAGTGTACTCCTGCATTGTAGGAGATAACATTCGAAAAAAACATCAGGAATAATTTGGGGGATGTAATGTATGTATGCCTGTATGCGAATGGTTCTTTTTGTGTGTGTGTTTGTTTGAGCGCCTTCTCTATTTACATCCCCCAGTAAATTGCTTCAGTAATTGATTTTCAAACCGAGCTAATTTGAATCGGTAGGCAGTCCCGTTCCTACCCACTCAAACCCCCCTTCTTATATTAATTATTTTCTAATTTTCGTCGCTTGTTTTGCCATTGGTAACGTGACCGTTTGTGCTAACCATTCACAGAATAATGAGTTTTGTCATAAAAAATTAAACTGCAGCAATACATCTGAGTTAGTACTTCAGTATTTATTTTATAAGCTACAAAATATAACTGATATACGGGCATATAACATAATATAATGCAATATATGTGGTTCACGCATATAAAAATAATAATAATAATAATAATAATTGATAGCTGTCCATCAAATAACACACTTTCATATTGCACTTTTTGTGTCAAAATAAATATGCTGTACCAACTATATATCTAAATCTATATATATTTACACTAGAGTACCGATTATCCGGCCTTTTATTATCTCTGGCTCAGTTCTCGGTGATAACAAGTACGTTTTAAACTAAACAAACCGTAGCATATATATATATATATATATATACATACATACATACATACATACATACATACATACATACATACATACATACATACATTCATACATAATCACGCAATTCTATTGCTGGGTAGGCAAAAACTGTGCGTTTAGCAGAAATTATAATTTAATCAATTTGACGCTCTATAATTTCACTGGTTTTGACATTGTAGCATATGTTCCACTTCTAAAATAGAGTACTTTATATTAAAGATTTTAAATGTTTATTTCTCGCTTAATTCTTACGGTCCCCCTACAGTTACTGTATTCCTATTTACATCGCAATCAGAAAAAATGCACATTCTAGTAAAACAAAGCTAAATATTCTGTAAAAATTAAAAACCGTAGGCAAACCTATACTTAAAATTATTTACAATTGGATTCTTTATTATCTGGCATTTTTGCTATCCAGCCCGGAATGCCGCCACTGTAGACCGGATAATCGCGACTCTAGTATATATTTCTCTTTAAACTCAAGAAGGGAATCAGAGCATCTAACAGGCTGGTACAGAGGTAAGAAGTAGGTTATAAATATATAAATAATATTGAAATCAATTTTTAATTTTATTTTTTTCTCGTGGTATTTCCTGACCTGTTTGGGCTATAAGGATCCATATTAATTTCATTAGTGTTATGGTTAAAGGAAATTAGAATTAAGAGGTGATACACCTGGAATTTATGTATGGATAGAGTGGAAAAACATAAATAAAAGTCAATCCTCAGTAAACCTGGTTGGGATACGAGCCCCAAACTCCTCGTCCCTCGCATACGGGACTAAATGAGTTTGACACTCACCACTTTCTCTACAAGGAGGGATTTTGAAATAAAGATGATATTACATAAACATACATATTAAATTATAGTTTAAATGAAGGAATTGTGATTGATAAATTATAAGTAAGCATACATACATATTAATAGTTGGTTCATATATTGCTCAAAAGTTATGAAATTTTGTAAACTATCTCGCCAGTATGCTTTGACAATTTAACAAGAATAGCAGGTCTTAACATCACTTGCTTACAAGACAGGTGATTTAACGTGGAGATGTTTAATAAAATATTAAATTATTGAAAATAATAAAAATAAATATACAAAGCTACCATAAGTATTAAAAAATATTTTATTAAATAGTGAGAAGGGTGATGATATTATTTTATGTATCTAAATTTTAGTCCAATAATTTTAGTGATGTAGGCTTATTTAAATATTCTTTAGACGATGTATAAATATTTATCTAATGTTTTGTATCTGGATTTAACAGAAATCCTGGATCTCTTTATTTTAAATTCTTCGTTCAAGAAACACATGCTTTGCTGTTCAGGTCCTTTTCACATCGGGACGTAGGGGTTCGACCCTTGTGTCTGGTCTTAAAATACATTAGTTCGATTGGGGCGTTCACACTGGGACACTGTTTGGGTGAGACACAGCTTGAAATACATTAGTTCGAATGGAGCGTTCACACTGGAACACTGTTTGGGTGAGACACAGCTTGAAATATATTAGTTCCATTGGAGCGTTCACACTGGAACACTGTCCGGGTGAGACACAGCTTGAAATACATTAGTTCCATTGGAGCGTTCACACTGGGACACAAGCTTCGGACACTTTGTATGTAGTATTAGTAAAGAATCAGTTGTTATTAATTAAAAGTTCATCACAAAGTTGTGTTAATATTTATAGTAATGTATGAGGTTATTTTACTCAAGTTTGTACCTGATATTAATGAGAAAGATGGGAATGAAAATATTGGTAATCTACACACTTTATCAACCTTTAATAGTATAAAATGTGAATTAATTAACTAAGTAAATAATAATGCTATAGTATATAAAATATTACTCAACTCTTTATAGTTTATATAAAAAAGAAAAATACTTATTTACTCACTCTGTGGCATTAGGAACTCAAATTTTCATCACCGCACTCACAAAAGTACGCCACCTATCCATATATTGAGCCAATTATATCCAGTCTCTCTCTTAGGTCTATCGAAATGTTATCCTCCCATCGGCGTCTGTGTCTTCCCTGTGGTCTTTTTCCGTTGGGTTTGCCAGTCAGTACCTTGAACCCGGTTCTAGATACTCCCAATCATGCTGCATGAACTGCCCACCGTAAGCTGCGAGATTTTACTACCCTAACAATGTCTGATGATGAGTACAGGGTATGCAGCTCATCATTATGTAACCACCTCAACTCCCCACTATTTTCATCCACTTTTGGACTAAATATCTTCCTAAGCACCTTGTTTTTGAAGGCTTGTTTTCGTCATTTAAGGTAAGTGGTCATGTTTAGCACCCATAGAGAACAACGATTAAAATTATGTTTTTTATAAATTCTGAGTTTTATATTTCTTAACAGCAGGCGAGACGCCAACAATTTAATGTACGAGTAGTAACAAATATTTACCGACTGTATTATTTTATTTATTTCCAAACTAATATTGTTATCGTTAGTTAAAACTATTCCTAAATATTTCAAATTATTAACTCTATTAAATATATAATAAAAATAATGCTGATAATAATTAATTTTAATCAATTAGATTCAAAAATTTTATTTATAACTATGGTTGTTGTTCAATAATTTATAAACAACATGCATTACAAAAATAATAGAGCAGCTTTATAAGATCTTTTAAACGCCATACTAATTATTGATTGAAGTTGACTCATTTTTTAAAGTCGGTATTTATAGCGTTGTTTTATCTAAATTACCACTAAAGTAACTAAAATATGTAGCCAATTCAGTCTGAAAATTAAAATCATATTTTAATCACTTTCCATGGCCGAGAGCATTTTAAATACTAATTAAATGCTACCAAAATTGTTGTCAAGGAATTGTTGGACCTGTGTCTCACCAGTGCTCACCACAAACACTTGCGTTACGGTGTGAAAAGGCCCTCAGTCACTGAGCAAATAATGACCACTAAAGCAACAAACAAAAGTTGTTCCGTTTGTAACTTTTATTGTTTGAGTGACAAATGATTAAAACGCTGGAATCATTAAATTATCCTATATGCTATTTAAACTGAGTGTACTAAAACTTAAAAAATCAAAAATAAATAACAATTAATATAATCTATATATAATGATGGCTCTTATTTTTGTTAAGCTGTTGTTTACGCTGTAACGAGCCTGATTAGCGTCTAGACACAAATACGTTTCATTTCAAATTTTGCAACCACTAACAATGATTTGTATTTCATTTTATGGATTCCATTGTTTATATGTCATGTATTAATGGTTAATAGTCCAAGA
>CABFWB010001008.1:0-77500 GCA_902151455.1 Timema bartmani | reverse complement strand
AGATTTGCAACAACGCCAACAAACTAGCCTTTCTGTTTTAGTGTATACATCTCCTTGGCAACAGAGGGCTTGGAAAAGTAAATAGGTTTATACTTAAAGAAATAGATGTCTGTTATCTAAAGATATTATGTTTGATATTTTGAGTTTAAAATCAAGATAGTAAAATAGGTCTGATGTCTATAAAGATTCTAAAACATTCAATTTCTTTTCATCTTAGTTACATTTGTTTACATAAAATTACCATGACACGAACTAACTTGGGCTGGAAGGGAGGAGAAAATATGTCCTCCTTCTTAGAAAAGGTTTCTTTAGCTAGCTCTTAAGCTACTCAACCCGTGGACAATGTATTTTCTACCCCCAGCATAAAACTCTTTGAGTAACATCCCTAATTTTCATACAAGAAATATACCAACTATAAAAATAACATCTGATGAATAATGAACTCAATCTACGTTACATAGAAAATATGTCCAGGAATTATTTTATCCAAAAAATGATCATCGAATTCTAGATTAACCCCACAGTCTTTGAATTTTAAGATACAGACTTTATGTATTAAGTTAAACATTAAGATCGGTATGAAAGAACGTTAGTGAATGCTAATTAGACCGATAGTGTGGTCCAGAGTACACTATCACTCCACCTTTTAACTTATAATGAAGCTAGCAAACCCAACTAGTGTCCACAAAGCATCCACTTAGTCAAGTTCATGCATACAGCCCTACAAAGGAACATCATCAGGAGACAGGGAAATCCTTTAACGAATCATCTATTTGTAAACACCAACTTATTTTTCGTATCATTAATTAATTCAAATTTCATTTTACAAAACCTTTCCAAAAAGTAGTTTTACTTAATTTTTTCTGTTTAAATGAAATATATAAAATAAGTATACATCATTATCAGTTCTAATTTTACTAAAATATTAAGCGAATAATATTAAAACTCTATTTATAATAAACTATTCTACCACTATTGATGAGCTTTATGATCTTAAAAAGTAATGTGTATTAATTTTAATATGTTTTCTTATTGTTAAAAAGTTTCTTATAGTAAAACTAATGTATTGACTTACATTATTATGTTAAAAAATTAACTAACAATGTTTCATAGATATTTTCCAAGCATATTTAAAATACATATCACTTTGGTATCTTTTATTAATTTTATATCTTTTCATAAAACTTTTAATGATACATAAATTAATATATTATCTCTCTTAACTAAAATTAAAATTTGTTTCAAAATTATTTATTAATTGTCATAATTAGTTTGGAATTGGCATGACTCAAGTTTGTACAAAGAGGAAATTAAAAAATGTATTAGCTGGGTGTTGAACAACCTAGTTTTATACTGTTTGGATGCGGCTTACCCGTGTAAAGAACGGTTAAAATGACTAGTTTACATATATAGTTTTTTCATAGAGTTTGGATAAGCTTTTTTTCTGTTATTTACTTGAAATTTTTCTCCTCACCCATCTTCCCAGGTCACTAAGCCATAGCTACTATATTGGCTACTCTTGGGGGCATTCCATACTATGCAAACCCTAATATGGTGTACTGAGTACATCTATGAATAAATTACCTCATTAATTGCCGCACTGGTTGGTAGATAAACGTTCATATTTTGCCCTCAATATGGATCTTCGGCAAATGAGTATTTAGTTTATTTACCTGTTTTTTTTTTTGCTGCCTGCTTTTCAATTGCTTGATTTGTAATCCACTTCGTTTATGAGTCTGAGTTCATCCATTAACCTTATGTGACTGACGCTGTTGAATTTTAGCAACAACTGTAATTTTGCAGTAATTTATTTTAAAATTAAAGGTAATTAGTTTGTATCCCCTACTAAAATTCCTCAATTAATTCCTGCTGTGTAGTATGACGTCATAAAACATTCAAAAACAAGCTTATTCTATGAAATACGAGAGTTTTAACTGGGTAATGCAGGACATATTTCATGCGAATTCTATCACGTGTCTGAAAGTTCTATCACGTTTAGTTAGTTTGCTGGAGTAGTTATTCACGTGCGGTTACTATTAAACGTAAAAATATGAAAGAAGGAAGGAACTCAATATAGAAAAGACTTTTATCAAGAAAATGTAAATAACTTTTAAAAATAATTTGTTTGAAATGTTTTTTTTTCTGTTCAAAATACGTCCAAAGGCCGGTGTTATACTATGCGTTTTACCGGTCCATCAAAACCAGCCCGGTTTGAAGGGATTGCCTCAAAGAGTCACATCTGCCCGTTGGAAAGGCTAGTGCATACCTCCAGTTTACATAGAGCAGTAGGTAAAGAGAGTTATAAGTAATGATCTACAAATTGAAAATTATTTGTACTCTTGAAGCTGAAGGATTATTGAAAGACCCATCAGTACGTGAATATCGGGTTCATCCTCTCCTTATCGAACAAGATTCAAGCGAACGTTTTATTAAATTTTACGGTAATATTTGACACTATGAATTTTCTTTTGTACTACCGCATCCAAACCAATTCATTTGATTAATTTTTCAACATAATGTGCCCACACATTACCAAAGAGAATACAACATTTATGAGCGCAATAAGTTCATAGAAAAGAGTGAGCTTAGATTGAAACTTTGAAACTTTCGAAACTTTGAAACTTACATTATTTGTTGATAACCAACAGTAGCAAGGAAACGGACCGGCACAACCGTACAGTGTGACCACCTGCACTCGAATTAATGTGTCATTGCAGCTATCCGGTTTTCTGGCTATCCCACCAAGCCTCAGCTCCCGGTGAGTGCGGCAGCATCGCAGTAGTGTTACTAACAACTCTCATTTCAAACAATGTGTTTCTACATTGCGGTCGATTCGGACCGGTTTTGCCGGACAGGTAAAAACGCATAGTATAACACCGGCCTAGTTGAAACCTATATTTTATATTTGTTAGGTATTTTGTAGACTAGGTTACAAAGTTTTAGCTAATGTAGTTTTGTATTTATCAATTACAATGTACTAAAAAAAATTCTAGTACTAATGTTTTTGTAACAGTCTAACATTATTGTAAATTTCTTTTATTAATAAAATTTAAAATACAATAATACTATTCAAATATTTATTTAATAATATTGTTTCAAAAATAATATTATAATTTAAAGTATGTGTTTTTGACTATTATTATTTAGAATATCATAGAATGTTGCAAAAATGCCAGTCCCCGTCAAGACATTCTGAAAAATCGCATCTCTTACTCCCCAATCCCCATCGATCACCCCAAAGCACACTTACATCAACATAATCACCTCACAGGAAAGGGTTAAGGCAAACTTGTTTTACTCCCAGTAGTGCTATTTTTTCAAGGTTACATAGAGATAATATTGCTAGTCTCTCTGGCTATTTTGTTATAGAAAAAATAACAACCAGGACATTGGAATTTAATCTGAGAGTCTTAGCTTTGTGCGATCATGTTCTACTACTAAGCCATCCCACTTCGTTTAGTATTCAGGGCCATCAATCACTATTTGAGCTTTGGTTGAGTCTAGCTGTAGTTTCTGAGACTATATTGTTATTTGTTTGTGTAAAACCTAAGTTTTCTTTTAAATTATAGATATATAGATCTGTATCAATCGATAATAATGCCATAATCAAAACTAGCAACAATAGACAAACCACGAATTAAAACACTGGAAGATAAAACATCTTTCCAGAAACATTGCAATATATATAAACTAATGATATTACGATTAAAATTCAAACAAACGCAATGTGAAAACTCTATGCATACATCCCAGATGATTTGTATATAGTAGTTGGTCAATTTTACCTAGACTATAAAGCGTTGTAGGGATTTAATGAAACATAATCGATTTCTTACTCAATAGCTAGTTCCGAAAATCAGCACTTATCAATAAGAAGCGCCACCAAACTGGGCGATTAATGAATCGATTAACTTCTCACTTCTACTTGAATGATACTTAAACCAGTAGCTAGTATAAATCACACAAATGACATAGGCAATAAGGTGGTCCACATGAATATATTCAAAGAATAGTAGCACAAATCAATTTAAGATATCGTTTAATAATTTGAGTATCACGTAAAACATTAATCACCAACTTTACCTATGGCATGCCTTCTAATATATAATCAAAACTTGAATTTTGAAAAATAAAAAAAAAGAATATTTAAATAAAATTTAACAATTTAAGTTTAATAGAACAAACTCAAATATTTGAATCAGGAAAAAAAAAATGTTTTATTTGATGTCTCGAAGTGATAAATAAATAATTCAACAGAAAATATTGTTTTCATAAGAATACATTTAAATACAATTTCGTATTACTGTTGACGATTTTGTGTTCTTGGTAGTAAAATTATTTATGTATTTTATTTAGAAGTAATTTCAGGCATAGTCATAGGATTTCTATCCATTAATAGCATGTAATAAAATTCTGAAATTGACAAATTTTATTATTGGATTAGAGAATGTAACAATTGCAAGAACTTTCTATGATGCAGGATCATTAATGATGACCCTCAGAACGTATTCACATTTCTAGACAGACTGGTGTGTTGTTTACTGTTAACTGTGGTTTGTTCTGCTACCGTGCTAAAATATATCGAGGTGTACAGTGCCTTGCGCCTAACTCCTATGCAACCTGTTGTACACGCATGCTTCATCCCTTTTGCTCTCCCGGCTCTATACGCTGATACTTTTTACAGAATTTAATGGTATTAGCATAGTTTTCCGGATATAAGTGTGTTGGGATTTTGTATTACTTTTGTTTCAAACAAGCTATATGTGCAATTTGGGCTTTGAGTTTCTAAATACTCTGTATATTATAACTTATAAATACAGTGTATAATTATAGTAGGTATATAGCACCACGTCTTACTAGACATACCCACGTGGGCTATATGCATATTATGTAAGAGCTAGGCTAAAGTGATGGCGATGAGGAAGGTTAGATTTATGGGAAGTGTACCCGCATTTTCATCGAGGCAAAATGTAAAAACTTATCAATAAAACCTCTCAATAAATCCACCAGGATTCAAGCCCTCATCTGCATGCCATCAGCAGATCAGACTATTGTAAGAGTGACGCCTTAGACTATGTGGCCAACGAAGCGTGTTTTATAGTTTATGAACCAATTATACTGAGGCTAAATTATTTCGTTGGTTGTTTTCCACGTAATTATATATTTAGATTTTACATAATATTTCGGAAATGCACTTTATCCATAAGATTTTTTACAAAAATAAATATATACTATTAATGGTTCATATTTTTATAATCATAGTTTTGAAGTATCTGTTACACGGTCGAGACAATATGATAGTTCTGATTAGAAACCGTTCAAGCAATTAGTAATATGCAATTAACCAAACAGATGGAAGAGAGAAACAAAATAGATTAAAACAATGCTCGATTATTATTAGCTTGAATATTAAAGTGAGGTGATATTCGATCAAATGACAGAAAAATTACCTTCCTTGTTATGATAAATAAACTAAATGATCAAGGACACAGTTTTGCAGTCTGGTATATTGGCATGAATTGTATTGCCCATATTGACTACAGCATACATCAAAGAGAATTCTCTCGGGAAATCATAAGATATGAAGCGATGAAGGATACTCTAACCAAAGGCAAGTGGAGACGTAATTGATATTTGAGCTATGTCGGGATATGTATTTTCAATTACTGGCCATTAGAGAATCATCACAAAGCTCAAATTGTCCTACAGTTAATTCACAATATCTTAACATATTGGTGGATAATAGAACAAAAGTATATTACGTTCACAGTCAAAATGAGAGATCACATCAACAGTAAGCTACAGTTTGATCATAAATGGTAGATAAGAGCCCAAGTTACTAAAGCTATTATCATGTCAAGTTTTCTGTGGATCCATTTTTTTTATATATATTACCGATGCATTATAATCATTTTTTTATTGTTAAATGTTATCAATGTTGGCAACAAATTTGGCTATATGTTCCAATTCAGTGTTTTCCAAAAGTGTTGTTTACGTGATTCCGTAGATACACTTCATTTGCCCTTAAAGGCGTCAAGCTAGCTAAACTTGCATGTTTTCACTATGTAGACACTCACGTATAAGATGGGACCATAACGTGATTCATCAAAGAAAGTCTAGTTCCTCTCATGGTAAACGGAGTCTATTTATAAGGCTTCTGTGGGTATCCTACCAACCAATGATTTTTATCAATCAAAAACTCTGTTTTTCATAGTATTAGATCTGGTAAACAAATTGAATTATATTTTCACATGATGTTATGGTATTTTATGAAACTTTATTATTCTCTGTAAAGTTTTGTCGAGTTTACAATTTAAGTTTTACTGAAGTTTGAAACAATAATTTGTACTTTAAAATGAACAGGTATTCTATTTCAGATATACGATGGCTTGACCTTGGCCATGAAAAGGGCACTTGAATAGTGAAAGTTAGAGAAAATATTCTAAGTCATACTTTGTATTAACTTTCAATAAAACCGTGTAGTAAAGTTCTTCATTACATTTCTAGTGCACTTTCACAAATTCTAATATGTTTTCAATGTTAAGATCATTTGCTTATTTATTAATTAATTTATATTATAGATAAAATTAGTATCAGAATATTTAGATAATGATAAGTCACTTAAGTCTATACGTTAATCTAGCACCCTTAAGAACGTTTGTGGCAGTGGCTATGATAGTGTAGTGAGCGTAACATAGAGCAGTTAATGTAACCTAGTGTAGTGAGTGTAGTATAGATTAGTGAGTGTAACATATAGCAGTGAGTGTAAGATAGATTAGTGGGTGTAACATATAGCAGTGAGTGTAACATAGTGTATTGAGTTTAACATAGAGCAGTGAATGTAACATAGTGTATTGAGTGTAACATAGAGCAGTGAGTGTAACATAGAGCAGTGAATGTAACATATTGTAGTGAGTGTAACATAAGGCAGTGAGGGTAACATGACATAGTGAGTGTAAGATAGAGTAGTGAGTGTAATATAGAGCAGGGAGTGTAACATAGTGTATTGAGTGTAACATATAGTAGTCAGTGTAACATAGAGCAGTGAGTGTAACATAGAGCAGTGAATGTAACATAGTGTGGTGAGTGTAACATAAAGCAGTGAGTGTAACATAACGTATTAAGTGTAAGATAGAATAGTGAGTGTAATATATAGCTGTTAGTGTATAATTGTGTACTGAGTGTAAGATAGAGTAGTGAGTTTAACATAGAACAGTGAGTGTAACATAGAATAGTAAATTTAACGTTAGCATTTAGTGTAACATAGAATAGTAAATTTAACGTTAGCATTTAGTGTAACATAGAATAGTAAATTTAACGTTAGCATTTAGTGTAACATAGAATAGTAAGTATAACATAGAGTGGTGAGTGTAACTTATAGTAGGCCTAGTGCGAGGTAGGAATAGGGACTAGAAACGAATGCCTTCTCTTGTAATCACCTTGTGTAATTAGCCTGTAAGACCCAAGGGAAGAGTTTACTGTGAAGACCTAGATGCAGATTGGAGGATAACCATAATGTTTAACTTAAGGAGTAGGGTGTAATGAGGGGGCTGGATAGAACTAACGCAATCTAAAGATTGTGTTTAATGAGGTAAACTAGATAAAACTAGCTCAAAATAGAGATTGTATATAATAAGATAGACTGGATATAACTAGCAGAAGATGGAGAGTGTGTATGATGAGATAGACTGGATATAGCTAGCAGAAGATGGAGAGTGTGTGTGATAAGATGGACTGAATATAACTAGCAGAAGATGGAGATTGTGTGTAATAAGGTGGACTGAGTAGAATTGTTTCAAGAGACAGATTGTGCGTACTGAGGTGGACCGGATAAAACTAGCTCAAGAAAGAACTAGGTGGGGTATTTTAAAATTTATATTTGTGGAAATGAACTTTCAGGTTCCTAATGACACAGAGCCATTAAATAAGCAAATATGGTGTCACTAGTTGCTAATAATAAAACCGATTACAATTATATTGACACAGTGGCAAAATATGTATACTCGTAATAGGTTTCAAACTTTGTAACAGCAGCATCCTAAGTAGCGGTGAACTGTACTAACCAGAAGCCATTATAATAATCATCATAATCATCATCATCATCACCATCATCATCATCACCTGTTTAAAGCATGTGGCCAAGTCAGTTTAGTAAAACGCCTTACTCTTTCTCTACCCTTCCACCTTTCTTCCTCCTTTAATGTATTTCATTATTCTCCTCTCGCTTGCACACTTTCTGTTATTTTCTCCTTCCATCTCTTTCTTGGCCATCCTTGCGGGATCTTGATACATACTTCATTCCCAACATTTTTTTTGTCATCTTCTCTCTTTACATCTTCATTACACGCCCATACCATCTTAATCTTGCTTCCTCTACTACCTCAGGTACTTCTTGTACTCCCACTCTTACCCAGATAACTTCATTCCTAAACTTGTTTTTCCCCGTGAAAGCTAACATGCTCCACAAATTTCATTCCCATGACCTCCAATTTCCTAGTTTCTCTTACATTCAATGTTCATTTTTCTGCTGTATGGATGACAGTGTGAATAGAATTAACCCCATACAGCACTTCCTTACACCTCTAGGGTACTTCTCTTCTCAAAAGCAGGTCTCTTACACACCTGCTGCCCTTTTCTTATTAGAGCTTCTTTACTCATACCACTCACCTCAATCTCGCTTCCAATATATGTTACGTTCTGTACATTTCTCACCTATACTCCATTCAAGTTAATAGCTTTATTAGACTTTATCCTCTCCCTTGTCACTAGCATCACTTCATAATTTGTCATGCTTTATTTCACTCTAAACTTTTTTTTTTCTTCCTCATTCCATTCCTGTAACTGTTCCTCTACTTTCTCTTTCTTCTACCCCCATATCATTAAGTCATCTGCAAACATCATGGCTGTCGTTCTTTACTCCACAAGTTTTCCTCCTACTTTTTTCAAGACCATTTCCATTACCATTACAAATAGTAATGGTGAGAGTGCACCCCTCTACTTCATTCTATTTTTCATTTGGAACCACTTTGACCTTCAACTCTTCATCTTAACACAATTATTCCTGTTATCCTCTTACATGATTTTCACTCTCATTACAACTCCTCTTTCCACTTGGGCCTCCTCCATCGCTTTCCAAACTTCATTTCTATCCACGCTTTATATGACTTTTCCACATCCATAAATACAATTAGATAGGTCTTTCCCATATTCATACCTTCTTTCCATCAGCTGTCGTATAGTGGAGATCAGGTCTATTGCAGACTTTTGTTACCTAAACCCGTGCTGTTCCTCTCCCCAGCTTCTTTTCATTTTATTTTTTATTCCCTTTTCCAGTATTTTCTCATATTTTTCTTACTACAACGTCTTACTACCCATTCGGGTTATACAATAATTACTCTAAGGGTTTTGGGATTAGGGAGGCTATATTAGGATGAAGTGTACCCACATTTGCGGGAGGGAGAATCTAAAGCCATTTCAGAAAATCTACTCTCAGAACACCCGACAGATTATAACCTCGATCTCCCCGTCATCGACAGTCTAGTATACTCTGAGTAGAACCCTAGACTAGATGCTTTTTTTTTTAACAAACTCGATATTTGATATATCTTATTCCTGATAAATTTAACTATAACAACGTATACTATTTTATATTGCTTTGCTAAAAATACAAGCTTTCACAAGTAAAATAAGAGTTTTGATTTTTTAAAGCGAAGGGGGGATTGTCAATTAATCGATATTTGATATATCTTATTCCTGATAAATTTAACTATAACAACGTATACTATTTTATATTGCTGTGCTAAAAATACAAGCTTTAACAAGTAAAATAAGAGTTTTGATTTTTTAAAGCGAAGGGGTGATTGTCAATTAACAATTTCTCTATAGTAGTTATAATGAATACAATTTTTATGAAAATTTGAAAATATGAGCTACAACCTGAAACTCATCATTTATACCTAAAAAAATGTTCTTATAAAATTATTAAGGAAATTTTACTAGAAAAATGCATGTTTAAATTTAATATGTTGGCATTTGCGTGAACCACTTTGTGAAAAAAAAACCCAAATTAAGTCATTTTTGAAATAAACAGTCACCTTTTTTCATACCTAAACCAAACTGGCGTCAAAGGAGAGGTTGCTAACCATCCACCTGAACCCCCTGGTAAACAGAGTATTGAAAATAAATAATAGCTTTACCAAGCTTCATGCAACTGCTCTCTGTTTACTTGATTAATACATTTCGTAGGTGGGATGGGGACTGGAATATTACCCTCAACCATCCCAACCAAATTAGACCGACTAATTGTTTCTCTCGGACAATGTATCTTTGTGTGTGCCATTGTGGCAACGAATGGTGCCAGCATTTTATCCACATGGACAAACCCCGCGTGGCGTTGCCAGGGGTAACTAGAGGATAGAATTACAAAGAGGAAAGTACATGTAGAAATGCAGGGGAGTGAACGGTACATTGGAGGTAGAAAATAGGATATATTATGTCAATTCTCATCTCGTGTCAACATTTTGTGGATTATAACAAGACCATTGGTAATCTGGTGGATTATATGGCAGGCTAATGTTGTCTAGATTGTTGGGTCTTTGGAGGCCAGGGCTTGAATCCCTGCCAACTGTACTAAGGAGGTTTATTCCTAATTGGTTTACTATTCTATCTACACGCAAATAAGGGTACATCTATACTACGTTCATAATCAATGCACTGTGTGGTTAAATTTGGAGAGTACTGATGGGTAATAAGACGTATTTAGTAAGTTTGGTGTCCCAAATCAACAATAATTGTTTGCCAAGTAGATTTTTAGTCCAAAATATGTCTGCTTTAAAATTTACTGAAATAAAACATCCCAAAAAAGTTCATGGAAATCCTATCAATAAATTCAATCTAATTTCCATTATTTTCATGGCAATTATTACTTTTTCCAATGCTAATAGCTTTGAAGTTAAGGATTAGAGCCGTTTTAAAAAACGTGACCCTTTAAATTTATTTGCTCCTAGACTATAGAGCTAGTACTTTCAATCAGCAACTAACTTGTCTTTGAGCGTGAAGGTATAAATCAACACATTTATTAAAAAGCCACGCAAACAAAATAAAAGATTAGCCACAGTGGCTGCATGGTACATCGCAGAGATTTTCAACCTTTTTTAACTCACGGGTTACTGAACAAGGCTAGTAAATTGTCAAGGCACATCAGGTTTTTAAGGAGCAATTTTCTCTAAAATAACGAGTATTAATATTTTGTTTGGAAGAATAGATGCATTTATGTAAAAAAAATGTCTTTCTTCTTTTTGCATTTCCATTAAGCTTCGCATCACACTTTATGACCCTTCGTGGTAAGCCAATGGACCGCAGCACAAATATTTAAAAACGCTGTTCTAACGCGTCACTCTCATTTTATACAGGATTATCAGTGATGAGGAGGTTGGGCTTCGATTCCCAGTCAGACGTCTTGAATCAGTTTTTTATTTGATGGTTTCAAATCGGTGTTTATAACGCAAATGCGGGTACATTTCCAAAATATTTCTACCCTCCTAATCCCTATTTCACCAGAATATTAATTAATGTTCTTTAAATTGAAAAATGATATCTTGAAATGGAAATCAAACCCAGTACCTTTGGCTTAGTACGCCAATGCTCTAACGACTGAGCCATCTAGGAATTACTTCATGCCCAAGGTCATTCTTCAGTCATATTTTAAGAGAGAGTCTGTGATAGACGTGAGCAAGTCATCGGCTACAAATGTTTGATCAATTAATGATAGTTATTAATTTATCCTTATAGCCCCAACTAGTACTCAAACGCAATGAGACTCCATAACATGCATTTGAAATATCTTTTTAACATTTTTATTCAAATTTGGAAAAATTTGTTTTTAAAATATATGAACTTAAAAATGAATTTGATATTAAATGATCGTTGCCTAGAAATGTATATTTTGCAAACTTGATATAAATATACCAGACAATCAAAAGATAATACTCGACCCCATTAATATAATTTACTATCTAATACAAAGAAGAAACACTTAATATTCTAGCTTAATACAACATAACATATAATTATACTTAATATAGTGAATTGTTTTGGATATGTAGAGGTGATTTCTAAATTTGATGTGTTTTTTTTTGAAATATCAGATTTAAAAACCCTTTTTCTAATTTTTACACTGATACAAATCTTTCGTTGGTAAGAAATATTTGTATGACAATATTATAGAATGTGAGTTAATTAGGCTTCTGCTGTTTCATATTATATTGTTGTATTGATTTGACTAATTACGTTTATTGAAATACTAGATGGAATAATAAATGTATTTTATCTTGGCATTCTCCATACCTTTTATATCCTACTTAAGTTTTATCACCTTGTGACATTTCACCGGCTCAAACAAGATTTTGGTTAGAAACCTGCTAGCTTGACTAAATAGAGTATTACTTTAATTTTCCAATTTATAGATAAAATAATCGATATATATTGTAAAAATTATCAGGGAGAAATTCTTAAAGTATTTACCGTGCCAATGCTTGTGTACTTGGTACTCTACAGTCGATTCCTAACCAATGACATTATTATTTCCTTTAGGTTGTTTGTGTTTTTAAAAATAATTTTACGTAAATGGGATATTCGAAACCTATAATGTAGATCTAAAATTTGATATTAAGAGTAAACAACTTAAATTAAATTTTATTTTCCCTTCTCTCTCTAATAATTCACTTGTTTCCATAAAACATGTGATAGCCATTCCAGTAAAATAAACATTTTCATTTTAAAAAAGAGCCATCACAATAATATGGTGGTCTTGTAAAATTACACCGTGCAATATTAAGGTGGGGGTGAAAATATATTGTTTTACTACCTAATAAAACAATAAATTGTGTAACCTGCTTCGGTGGCCGCATGGTCTAATGCGTTACTTTCGTGTTATACTAGAGTGCCAAATACGGGGGGATCGGTGTTCGATCCCCGTCGGGTGCACTGAGGGTGGTTTTACTAAATGGTTTTATATTCTATCTCTCTACCTCCCCATACAAATGTGGGTACACTTCCTCTAAATATGATCTTCATAATCCATAAAACCATTAGCGTAAACAGATAATCCAAACGGGTAATAAGACGCGGTGCTAATATAAACTGTGTAATTAATAAATGGACATGTGCTATAGTAATAATATTTTCACATCGTCTTTGTAAAAAGTAGAAACTATTTGTAGAACTAGCCATATACAAATAACTAAACAGACATTTAGAATAGTAAACAATAATATAAAGTTTGTGTGTGTTTTTCATCTTACCCTTGCCCCGGCGAGTCAGAACTCTGAACATGAGTGAACCTTTCTCTGTTTCTAACCTTGTTTTGAAATTATATTAGCGTCTTATTTTATATATTATTCAAACAATGATCCAATTGAGTCCAACAAGACTTCAGAACTCGTGAATAATATAGTGGGCAACAACCAATTTTCTAGCTACTATGTAAATAAAGAGTGATTACTTTAACTTAACCTTCCCGCTTCAGCGGGAGCGCGTTATAAAGCGTCACTCTTGCCATAAACGTATCGACCAACGACGGGGAGATTTGGGTTCGATACTGGTTGGGTGCACTGAGAGTCCCTCCAAGCAAATGCTGTTAAACTTCCTCTAAGTTCAACCTTCCTCATCCCTAACACATCAGAGTAACTAGTCCATAGTTGTATAGACCGAATGGGAACTAGGACTCAGTGTTAAAAATAATAATAATAAAAAATATAAGCTTGAAGTTTTCCAACAACTTTTAGAGAATGATTGTATAGCCAATTCACCCCCTGGACTGATATTAATATTATTTTTGCCTGATCATAAAAAACATGGTATTATATGGTAAAATAAACGCTAATAAATGTAATATCTTTTCCAGATTACGTCACCAAACGTTTAATCAAATAAATATTTCAATAACTAATTTAGAATATGCTGATTTTTTTAATGGCTCAACGAAGGGGACACAAAACCCTTAAACATAAGAAACTGAAAGCTTAAACATAATCAGAGTTCTATGATTATATAATTTGTATTTTTAACTTATTAAAAATAATATTGTCAAATGAAGTGAGCCAAACTATAAATACGTATAAGAGAAGAAGACAACAAGTAAAGAATTTAGTGTATTTTGTAAATGATTTACATTCAAGAGAGACTAATATCAATTTAATGAGCGAATATAGGCCCAATATGGAATATTATTTCAAATTTTCATCCTAAATTAATGAAATTTTATATGTAATATTGTTGTTTCCATAACAAAGAGTTTAGGAATGGCCATAAGGTTGTAGCAATGGCTACTTGACCACTAAACGGATTCAATTGCTATTATTTTAGCACCACCTCTTACTGCCTATTCGGCTTATACTCTTAAGAACTAATTAAGCTAATGCGTTGGGGATGAGGAGGGTTACATTTTTAGAAAGTGTACCCGATTTACGTGTAGAGAGAATGTTGGAATCCATTTAAGAAACACTACCTTCAGTACACCTGTTGGGATTAAACCCCATTCTCCTCTTCATCGGCAGTCTAGTCTACTACGAGAGTAGAGCCTTAGACCATGTGACCACCACTTGAACTAGAGGATAATATATGCCACTTGGCAATCTGCACAGGACAAGTTGACTACAAACCCTTTTGGTCAAACGATCTAATCATAATGTACTCGTCGTATTGAATAAAAATTATCTTTTAACAATATTTTAAATCCTTTATTAGTGCTAGCTGATGATATAATAAGCCAAAGTGAAATATCTAGTATATCTAGAAAAATACTTGGTGTATTAGTTTAATGAATAAAATTTTAATTATGTACTAAGTTAAAACGGTTTTAAAACAATATATTTTTGATATAAACCAGAAAACTGTTTTTCTCTATTTATTAAACAAGCTTTTTCTATCAAATTTATGTCTGGTAGGATTTATATTTTTGTTTGAGCAAAAAATAATTTTATATCTTGTATCAATACTTATTGGTCTAATCAAAATCTACTAATATATTTAGTAGAATAAATTTCAATACTATGTAAGTTATGTAATTTTATTAATTAGTGAATTTTTCTATTACAGTGTATTTGTTAAACTGACAAAATATATATTTTTAATACAAAAGTTTATATTCTTGTCAAACCTAATATCGAACTAATAGGGTCTAAATTGACATATGAGGACTTTAGTATAATTATGTCAAATTGAAAGTGTGCAACTGCTATAAAGATTACAACAACCCCCAGACGCATCTCCGGAACCACTGAGGCTATGGGGCCCATCTTTGGGTGGGGGGTACTGATTGGGACTTTACCTGGAAAACTTCTCCCTCCATGCCCCCCTCTCACCTAAAACGGATCTAGGGGAAAATTTTCCTACTCCATTAAAGCGTCCACCCCCCCCCCTAAACCAGATGCATTTTCGAGGCATCACCATAAAACTAAAATTTACGTTTCTTTGTGGTTTATTGATTTTATAAAAATATTTAAATATTTATTTTCTTTGGCTTAGACAAAAACTTTATTAAATAATTATTTTTTCTATCTTTACCTATGTGTTGCTCAATTTTTGCACGAGTTTGATAGTCTTTCTTTAATACTAAAGGCTTACTGTTGTCCAAATATAATTGGGTTTTCATAATAAATACATAGACTAAATCTTCAGTTTTATAGGAGTAGGATTTGATCTCTCCAAACGCCAAAATTTAGTATTATAATATTTCTTGGTTGACCTTAGCAAACATAATTAATCAAAAAAAATAGGCTTAAACACTATGATTGTTTGGGAGTCTAAATCACTGACCGATCTTAATATTATATGCGGGGTGAAAATCTTCCTCATTGTGCCTCTATACAATACCAAATTTTGTCAGTTAAGAAATATCTTGATGTGGTGTGAAAACAATTTTCTCATTTAACACCTTTCATTGGTTATTGTTGTTGCTGATAGTTGTGTTAAATTTACTACAAATTGGCTTAGAACAGTGGAAGTTGTGAGTTATATTAATAATTGATTGACTTTTTAAAAGTAAAATTAGATGTAAGCATTCCTGAACAAAATATTTTTTTGACATAATTTTAGTTGTAACCAATTTTGTCCAAATTGGTTCATAGCTCTAACAACGATGGGAAAATCTACTAATTGTCTGACCTTGATGCATGATTTAGAAATCCACAGAACAATTGTAAATTGATAGCATAGATAAACAAAATTTGGAAACTACTGTGTATATAATAACGTTTATAATTGCAATTATTTTGAAGATTTCTGAAATACAAAGTTACATTAGTTCTAAAAAAAAAACGATCGCAACTTGCGCTCAAACACTTCCTACTCATCAACAAGTGGATTAAATTTAATTTTTGAACAATATAGGCCGACATGATTACTTTATTATGTCCAGTAACAAAATAAATTGACATACACTTTATGCACAATTTATTGCCTACCCTGTAAGGAAACGGCATGATTATAGATGTGTAAATGTACAAATGACCATTTATCAAATATTATTTAAATATATATATAGTAAAATGTTAAGTTGCAACTAAGGAGTTAAAGCTAGACGTGATTTTTTGAATAATCAAAATGTACTTACCCCAGAAAAAGAGTAAACTAGATCTTAACGACATCAAATCAAATTAAGCAGAGATTAGGTTTCTAATTAATGTTGGTTGTACTAAGAATAGCTTATACAAAATAATTGTGCACTGTTTCTTTAGAAAAATGTGGCCCCACTTTCTCTAAATTCAACCTTGTTCAGTTCAAACATATTAGCATTATTAATTCATATGATTATTGCCCGGACAGGTAGTGAAACATGGTAATACAATCCATTAATAAATTTAAAATGATGATAATGATCTTTTTCAATAAAGGTGTGCATTTGTTACTATAGGTACCTCAAATACAAAATGCAATATTAAATAATATTGCATAAAAGTATTTAGTTAAAAATGCTGCATCTTGTTTACCTTACTTATTTTCGATATTTGAAATTTGAACAAATCAATAATTAAATCTATTAATACCAAATACAGCTCATGTCCATGGGCTCTCAGCTCATGGGATCTCAACTAGGTCATACACACTAAAAAATCGTAACAATCTCTTTTACTTCAAACGTATATCTACTCTGCTCTTAAATCAATACCAGTTCAATATCTAATGACTTGTCTGGGATCATTTCCATATCTATGAGAACTTGTAGATGAAGAACAGTTTTGTATGTCTGGAATGTAGCCAATTGGCCTGAGTTTTTGATTAAAATGAACTCACCTTCGATTTTAACTCAATAATAAACTGTCACACCGGAGTAAAATAATACGCTCAATTATGTTGACCTTTATTAATGTGAAAAGTTCAGTCAATAGCTAAGTGCACCGTTATTTCTTCAAATAAAAAATATTGGTGTAATATCATGTATAATACGTACACGGTGTGGGTTACAGTGACTTTATATATAAGATAAATCTGTTTTATTCGAAATTTTGCTTATTTTATTTTATTTTTTAGCATCCAGTCTTACTATTCTTTATGTTATACACGTATGTAGTCATTACGCTAAATAGCTAGGGATTAGGGAGGTTCAATTTATAGGTGTACCCTTATTTGCTTGGAGGAAGACTGGAATAAACATTTTAAGATAAACCACCCTCCGTTGAAATCTGACTGGTATAATAACTCCAATCTCCCAGTCAATGGTAATTCAATCTGTTGACATAGACCGTTCAACCATTGAAACGGGTTTGATGCTTGTTGAATTAATGGTTTCAAGTCTGTGGCGACGATGGGAGAAAAGTGTGAAAATTGATTTGACGGAGTTTGGGTGTCAGGTTAAGGGTTTTACTGTAGAACATACATTCTGGTAGCCATCAACTTTCTAGTTCCTTATGGTCTGAGAGTTAGTTAGTTACCACAAATATTTACTAGCCTTTGAACTGTTTTCAACATTTAATAATTAATATATTGTTATTAATTAAAACTTCTTAAGATCTTAACATTAACATGATTGGCTTATAAAAATAATTTATAGCACTTAGTTAGCTTGGTAAGCATTGCATCAAAGGCTACCGGACTTGTTAGTCATATATATATATAGAGAGAGAGAGATAGAGAGAGAGAGAGAGCGAGATGGATATTTACTCAACCCCGCACATTTCTAGAGAGAGAGAGAGAGAGAGAGAGAGAGATAGAGAGAGAGAGAGAGCGAGATGGATATTTACTCAACCCCGCACATTTCTAAAGATTAACATATCCGTGGTACGTCACACCAGTTTGACATTAATAGTGAGTTAGAAGCTAGGGTAAACGTTGCATCAAAGGCTAACGGATTTGTGAATTGTATATATATATATAGTCTATGCTCCACTTCGATGAATTTTTCAGAACTAATTATTTGGATATCAAAAGGGAACTTTTAAAGAAAGTTGCACAATCTAGCGATGATATAGAAGGAGAAACAACGAATTATGTAAAAACCCAGATGGTAATCGTGCTTGTGCCTTTCATGGATCTTATGGCTAGCTCTATTTCTTTGTTCACAAATTGTCTTAACTCAATCACCTTTAATTTTAGAGCATCATTATAGATTCCGAATTGTTACAAGTGTTTCGACTTCCCAAACAGAGGGAAGGAGATTCATTATTGAAAAACCATCAAAAATCGTAACCAGTGAATAGAGAATATGTTTAATGCTACTATCCTAGCAATCGTTCATCCGTGGCTAAATAGGCCTATCAAGTTTATTGTGGGGGAATTTCTACAACATTATGTAACTCGCAAGGGTACTGTTGGCTTGATGAATAATCTAGTGGTGGTGTTTAAATCAGAGCGAGTGTGTATGTAGGGGTAGTTTTGTGAGTTACAGTTAGTCTGTATTTGTGCTACGCCAGGTCTTCTGCTCCAGTGAATACGTTGCTTTTAGAGAGTAGTAGATAGAATTACACATGAAGCTGGAAGAACTAGTTAGCGCTGCAAAGGACATAATTTAGTAGAGCACATTAGTGTGTTATTTAAATATTATTATATATTTAAGATGTACTTTTAGTGAAACCACCATTTAACAGTGATAGTGAATTAGTTTAAAGAAATAAATTACCTAAAGGAATTTATTCAAAACTATTTGTGGATTTCTCATATTTTTTGTGCATCACGTCTCACAACCTATTAGAGCTACTTGTGGAGTTATATTACTGGGTTCCCAATGAAGATGTTTCATTTAGGGGAAATACACCCGAATTTGCAAGGGAGGGTCAGTGGGAAATAATTTACTAACTCAATACACCTGTCTGGGATTTTAGTTATCAAATTCTTGTTAAATAAGACCAGATGAGGATGATGCAGTAGCTCACGTGCATATTAAGGGAGGTTTATCACATTCGTAGTTACAGTTTTCCCTTAAATATGATTTTAAAATACTTCAGTGCTTCATCATCTAAGCTAATGGTATGAACAAAGAAAGGTTCGTGCATATGCAGTATTAATATGCTCTGTAATACTATGAACTAAAAAAGTGAGAATAAAAAAATACCCCCCACTGTGTCTGATGAGTACCTGAAACCCGGTATTCTGAATAAGAACCGGGAATAGTAGACCAAGCTCAAATTTGATATTTAGTAGTTAAAATCCTAGAAAAGGTTCACTTTAACATGTCAATATTTTACTTTCTCATATAAAGAAAAAGAATTGTGATCGTGATAAAAATAGATCTCACATATTCAGTGGCGTATTCTCTGAGTATGCTAGTCCTGCGCCGCATACCCATAATTATATGGACTAGTTTCTTAATTCTATGCTGTCTCTGCATACTGTGTAAATAGTAATGTTTAAATTGTGAATTAATGTATATGTATAATGTATCTATATACTATTAACTTTTAAATTAATATTTGTTCATATTCCACGAATATTGTGTTTTAAGTAATTATTTCTCCAAAAGGGTCTTCTACCTACCCAGCTTATGCAGCTCAGGACCTGCTGCTTGAAAACAGCAGGCAAAGCTAGAGAAGCTACATTGACCTTGACCAATGTCTATGGGGTTGCAACACATTCCCTTTCCCCTCGTCAACAAACATCAGCCAATGAACTAGGGTGTTTACCACCCAGGGCCTACTGAATACTTATCGCAAGTAAAAGAGTGTGCCAACTATTGAACAAATATTCAAGAATCATTATCACAATGATTTTATTTACTAACATAATATAGCTCAAATAAATTAAATAAATGCAAATATTATTTGTAAAATAATCGTATGAAGAACAAACTTTAAATTACGTGACAATTAAATACATATTTGATTATATTAGTGCATTCTAGGCACATGTATCATCATGTATTTGGCAATAATATTTACCACCATTTTATAATACACACTTGTGAAGTAGGGGAGGGGGGAATGAGGGGCTAATTTAACTGTAGTAGCTTGATAGTATTTATTTTAAATATGAAGTTTTGATCTTTTAGTTGTTGCTTATAAGTTTATAATTTTTTGCAGCATGCATTATCTAATTATTATTCAATGTGATTTTATATAATTATACATCAAAGAATTCCAAAAGCTAGTAGTGTAGTTTCACAATTTAAAAATGGTTAATAAGGAAAAGTTAAAATTAAACTTATTTTTAGACGTAAACGTCTTAGCATTAAACCAATGACGTAGTGATAGAGTAATAGACTTAGTAGGAAAACATCTCCTCTTTGTTACTATCATCAAAATTTACGGATATAAATAGCTTCTGAAGCATAATTAGGATTTAATAAATTGTTTTAGGCTCATAATTAGGCTCTATTGTTGCAACGTGAGTTGGACAATCTAACTTATTCCTACCACCTAGTTCTGATAGACGCTTGATCCATGTAGAACTTAATTTTACTGTTTTTCTTTTGTATTTTTTTTACTTTTCATATTGATACCTGTTAGTCTGACACCTTAGCTCATTCGGTAGTTTGCCTGCCCACTGAACTAAGGGTTCCGGGTTTGATTTCCATCATGGCCGAAAAAAATATCGGTAAATTTTGGATTTCCCTTCTAACGGTGGTGAATTAATGGCCGGAGGGCTAGGTACTGTTTCTGTTCTAGATTTAAGTTAGCTTATAAGTTGTGTGCTGACATAATCACTCAGCCGAGAGATTGCACGCTAAATATCTCAAATAAATGAAAATGTTACCTGTGTGTACTTTTAATTACAATCAACCAATTTAATAGGGTACGTCACTCTTATTCAGTCAGGAGTGTGCTCGTAACACTCATACTGTGGATTCACATGTTCGCTGTAAAACGCGAGCAGTCCTGAGATTTGGTCACATGACAGTTCTAATCCAATCATAAGAAGTCCGCTTCGCCAGCGTAGCCCACACTGCTCAAGTAGAGCTAATTTCAACCTTTCCAGTATTTCTACAGCAAACCGGCCAAGAAGACCCGATTAGCGCATGCGCAAACTTTCAAACATGTGCTATATATAAAAAATGAAACATTATAAAAATAGTGTATTTCAAAATTGATGATGAAAAACGACAGTTTATTGGATGCCACGAGTTCTATCGATGACAAAATCCGACCCAGGCAGTAAGTAAAACATTTTATTTTATTTTATTTTAAATACAGTAACTTGCACTTGCTAGTTTTTATTAGCAGAGATTCCCAACTTTGCACGAGCGTGTGAACACCTAGTTACACCACTAAGCGGTGCTGACGTACTGTACTGCTTTCAAATTTCAGCGTACGTGTGAATTCACCTTCAGCCCTGACATTTTTACTTAAATATCTGAAAACGAACCCAAAAAAAAGTGAATTTTACAATACTTTCTATCTGTACGTGGCCACGGATCCGAAACAATTTGATAGATATTGCGATGAACTGCAGTGAACTGTGTTTTGATATTTCATTATAATTCAAGTGGATAATAGTCATAGGTAGTTTCACGTTTTGGTATGTTTTGTGCATAGTTCTGGTGTACTTTTATGAAGTCAGAATATGTAGTAGGCTGTAAAGGTGAGTATTCAAACAAGGATATAAATAAGTCGAAAAAGAGAGAGGAGGGGAGTTGTGAGATGCAAAGATTCCCAAAATAACGTGTGAGCCAGAAAAGATGATAAATGTTTTAGAACCATTGTCCTAAGCTAGAGGTACTCGTGTTTAAATATTTCAAGGGGAAGCATCTCTTTATCTTTTTGGTCAACGGTGGTTAAGAGTCCTGGTCTCCCGAATCCTCCCTGCAGGTTTTAGAGTACAGCATACCAATAACTTTCTCAGAATACGCAATTGCGCATATTAAGAAAAAGTAAAGTGATCGTCAAAAGATTAATTTCGAGATTTTGACAACTTTTTAAGTTTTATGTGAAAACGAACCCAAAAAAAAGTGAATTTTACAATACTTTCTATCTGTACGTGGCCACGGATCCGAAACAATTTGATAGATTTTGTTCAAAATTTTTAATAATATATTAAAGGGCTATATCACAAAATATTTTTTTCTATCCTATCCCTCAAAAAAGGTATTTTACTGATGAGAATATTTTTTTGAAATTCAAATTTTTCAAAAAAGGGCCCTAATGACTTTTTTAAAATGTCTATCCAAAACTTGTTTGACATGACAAATAGCGCTATATAATTGGTTTTTGGAGCAAGATTTTCAGAAGGGTAAAGAGGTTTGACAACAAGAAACTAGCACTAGTCACTGCAGATAAAACGGTCTGTGAATTCCTTTACACATATTTCGACTAGTCTCGTAGTTTCATCTTCTACATCGTAGGTCCATTTCCTCACAAGTTTTATTCTTCTTTCCAACAGTATGTTTAGCTATAGCAACGTCAGTAGTTTTATTCTTTCTGGCCGTGTCTACCTCGTCTTGACCCCAGAAACATGATAACTTATCGAAATGGATGTGCTGTTTGTACTCCTTGATCAAGGCTATGATATGAGGCAAAGCAGAAATGACCAAACTCTTATAGTTCTGTATCGAGCTCTTGTCCAGATCGTTAGGGTTTTATCCGATCAGACTTAAAACTCTTACACCATCCATATAGTAGTCAGACATTTTCTGTGCTTCATGCATAAGTGGTACCGGAATGACTAGAACACTTGTCTACGTTGTGCAGATTTATAAGCTTATTCAGAGAAGGAAAAGGGAAATCGCCTAGCTCGTAAAAGTCCTACTTTTCACTATCGAAGCCGATGAGACTCTGTAGCCATGTTAACTTCTCCGTTTGTTTAATATAGATCAACGGTCATGAAGAGTACCGCTCTAGATGATAAATGATGATAAAACGATGATTCGAGTACTGTACTTCTCCATTGTACTAATACAATCCATGATAATAATCGGTTACACAATAATTTAAGTTCTTCCTATTCGATCTGGAGAGGATGCCAATCTTTAACGGAGGAAGAATCTTGTAGTTGGCTTCGTTAAAAGTTTCAAAATGTAGAACGCCCATCTCCTTGAAGATGAATACTCTATCTTCATTCAAGTATCCTTTCAAGTCGATCAACATACTGCCCAAGACGAGAACCATGATGTTCCATTTATAATTCCAGCTTGCTGACGTCACTAATTTAAGTGTTATAGCGGATCACTCTATCATGTATGATGAGACAAAACGCCTTGGGGTTTGCGGGGATATTTTCTTCCACTTCGAGCGTTATACGACACGTTACTATATAGTCACTGAGAGAATCTTACTATCAGCTGGCATCAAACACGATGATGGGAGCGTGATAAGTGAAATGGGAAGTGTAGATTAAAGGTAAAGAGGTGCTCGTCCCGTAATACGAAGTCTGGAAATGTACATAGTCATCGTATAATTTCGAGAAGGAATCTTGTTTGAAGTCCTAGTTCATATCCTCGTAAGGGTACATGATTGAATTTAATTAGAGATTAGCACTACCCAAATTAAAATGATCGAGAATACCTCTATTGGCAGCCATCGTATTGTTGCGCCCAGTCTGAAGATCGAAAATAAGGTAACGAGGTATTTCCAGCAAAGTTGAAGTTTTCCCAATCTAACCATGTTGATTAGAGTTAGGTACTTTATGATACTCATACAGTTTCCAAGTACGCCAAGGTAGATCGATGATCCTTCAACTCTTGATGTAATTAATCAGGTTGAGACGATTAATATCGTTGGTCTTTACATGTGGTACAAGCCAATAAATTTTACTTAGCTCGATCTTAGATTTTGTCTTTGTGGTGGGAGGAGGTTCTCTTTGTAAATTTTGCTTTAGGTAGTCAAAAGAACGAGTACAAGCTCCTGTTTAACCTTGATCAGTTTTCGAGACTAGTCTTCAAAAATCATAAGATGAGACGTAAAGGGATGCATACGTCAAAGATGCCAGTTTAAGCATGCACATGAACTCCTTCAAATTTCCAACCCATGTTTGAAAGATGAGTCTGCTCTCCATTCCACATATATAGATAGTTTTTAAGCAGAGTCTAAATGCCTAGATCTCTCAATTGATTAATCTCCCTACCCATTGATCTCATAGGTGATTCGTGAGAATAGATGGAGAATTCCGTTATTAAAAATTCTTGAAGTGATTCCAAGCTCCCCCTTATTCAAAAGTAGTCGTCCTTTGATAAGTAAGAGAGATGGTGGGGTAACGTGTATAGTCCATCTTGTTGGATAGATATCCAAAGCTCTTTCCCGTTAGCTAGTGGTTCGGGAATATATGAAGTGCAGGACTGATACTGGAAACTGGTCAAGGCCGTATTGAAAGAGGCAGATTCCCCAATGTTAATAATATCCACAATGTCATCCATTATTTTCGTAACGAATAACTTAGACGTCCTAAATATAATTTATTGGCAGATGTTAACGGTTTCACTGTTCTTATCTAAATGTTTCGAAGAAGATGACTTTGTCTCGTTTTATCTAGTAGGAGTCCCATCTCCGCTGACTATTTTCAGATGTAGATGTAGCAATATCGTCTCGTCTCTAAAGTTGACGATATCCCTTTCGTTCATCGACATTTTGTACCGCAGTAGACTCTATTAATCGTTTAGTTACTGTGACGGTGTCACAAACATGGACAATTATAAACAATCCTACACGGAGTAATATGGGCCTGTACTCACCAACTGCCTGTCGACCGGTCCTACTCGACGACTAGTCTCACACACACACGTTCCCGAGAAAATCCCGATCGGCACTAAAAGTGGTGCAAGTGTCTTCAGTTTAACTCGGATTATGGCCCCGCCCACAAAGAAGATAGTCACTGGCTTGATTCGAGCAGTTCCGGTTTCCTTAAAATAAAGGTTATTAGCGCTATCTATAATTTCCCAGAGCTTCACCTTTGTCCCACCCAGGGCGTTGTTCGCCTCCTTTCGTTTGTTTTCCCTTCCCCTTGGATCCCCCCTTTCTGAGGCAATATCGACGCCTGGAATTGTATAAAATAGGCTGTCTGGTTCAACTCCT
The DNA here is from genome assembly GCA_902151455.1 of Timema bartmani. Taxonomy (NCBI): domain Eukaryota; kingdom Metazoa; phylum Arthropoda; class Insecta; order Phasmatodea; family Timematidae; genus Timema; species Timema bartmani. The sequence goes on along the minus strand of CABFWB010001008.1, from coordinate 52,070 downwards.
CACTAACTATTCCACTGGCTTTGCCAAGGTGAGGGCTTCGACTTACGTCTCTTCGGAGACCTTTAATTACTATTCAAAATTCCGTTTGGACTATATTATGGGGGGGAATCTTTTTCTAAATTACCTTCTGGACTTTACTTTCAGGAATTTAATTTAGTTTATTAATGATGGGTTTCTAAGTGGTATATCCACGGATTGCTTTAAATTAACTTTAGGTTTTGTCAGCGCGCTCTAGGCGCAAGCTCTCTCGCCTTAACTTGGGGTACATTCAACTAAGTTGTAAAAATATATGTTATTGTAGGCAACGATAAATCTGATTGCTTTTGGTGCTTTAATATTAAATATTAAACATAGGTGTACTCCATTTCCTTTGTTAGCGCATGTTAAGTTGAAACTGCTATTGGGCACCTTTATTGTATTCTGAATATCAGGTTTTTGGTATCGTTGTATCTTTGACCTTTATATTGGGAGCGCGGCTCCATAATTAAAATTAAATGTTCATGGTCTTTATGTTTATACTTTGATGTGTAGGTTTCGTCTCTTAGACGCCGTTTACAGTTATATAACTTATAAAATATTGTTGGGATGAACTGTTATATGATATAGGTTGTTTAAACTTGGCTCTAGCCGGCACTATTGAGAATTAAATAGAATGTTTGTAGGCTGTGGATCTTGCCCACTATCTTTTTCATCTAATGCATAGAAGCGAGGAATTTGCTTGCTCAAAGTAAATTGTTTGATTATTTGGGAAGTATAGTGTATAGGTTTACCAACCTTAGTTTTGGTCAAAAGGAGAATGTTCGCAAGCGAATATTGTACTAGTTTATAACATTAGTCTTGTTTTATATACAGTTGGATGTACAGTCTGTTCGAACCCAGTTTTGAGATAATATACAAACTAATACTCTGATTGAGTTATAATTAACTGTCTTTGAAAGTTACTGACATGTCGCAAACTCTTATTGTATAGCTAGCTAGGGCTTAGCTCAATGTTCAATGTTGAGTGATGAATTCTTAGGTTGTATAAAAATTGTTTGTTAGAGTCAATGCGAGATAGTTGTATATCCAGGGAACCATACGATTGAACCTTGGAACTTGGTATCCGCGGGTCGGATCTCATTTCATGAATATAAACTTTAACTTTAACTTTAACTTTAACTTTAATTTTGCGACCTTTGGGTCATGTTTTGCAGAGTATCTCCTTTTTGAATTATGTTTGGTAACTTCGATTACTACATTGTATAACAACTATGTATTTAATATTATTGTTTCAATTATTAAATTTATCCGTGTTACCTCTTGTATCACTTCTACCCTCCAGCACACTTCCTGAGTTAAATAGAGAAAGGGGTAAAGATGGTACATTACCAAAAGGTAAATGATATTGTTCAGCGCTTCTAATATCTTATAGACGGGTGGGACGGTCATGTTGAACTCGTGCAAGATATGACTTGGTTTTCCGTTGACGTAAGCTCCACTAGCGAGACTACATTCTACATGGATCACGTTTACCTGAAGTATGTTCAATGTATTCGTGGATATGCAGAAATAATGACATAGTTGAACCCCAGAAGGGATGTGAACATACTAGGTCGGGTAAAGTCAATCACTCTATTATTAATGAAATAATTCTTTAGAGTTTTAGGGTCACCAATGATCGAGAGCTTCACGGCACTCGATTCTTCTCTTCGCAATAATCGGTATAACACCTCAAGTTTGTATATGCCCGGAGGAATAATATACGTTTTACCGTCACAATATAATTTATTATCACGTTTGTCGATGTTCGGTATGGAATTGAACGTTTCCAGATTGATCGGTCTGATGAACCATTCTTCTTCGCGATTCCCCTATTCAAACAGGATATGTGAGAAATAATTCTCCGTCAGTTTCGGAATCTGACACATCAGTGTAAATATCATAGACATGTTTACTAAGATCGATCGTCAGCGCTAGTATTTAAGGAATGCTAAACAAAGATGACCGCAAAAACGGTTCCATACTCTTGATACCACGTATGATTATAGACGATAGGTATTCCCCTGAGATATCGGACTACTTCAAGAGTCATTCTTATATCGCCGAAACGGTCGAATCATTTCTCTCACCGTCCGTTTTTCTTTTACGCCACCCAATGAGTGCTATTACCGCCATCTCTATCGAGATTGATGATGGTTCTCTCGAGACGACTGAATTGTATCCATTCTGAATGGCAGCCATTCAGACATTTTCTTAAACGAGCACCTCGAATAAAAAGTCTGAATTGTATCCATTATCATAATACCCACAAAATCCTGAATTGTATCCATTCTGAATGGTAGCCATTCAGACAGTTTTCAAATAAACGACTTTAACAAAAATCCTGATTTGTATCCACTAGAAATATTTGAATTATATCCACAAAATCCTGAATTGTATCCATTCTGAATGGTAGCCATTCAGACATTTTCTTAAACACGCATTGCAAATAAAAAGTCTGATTTGTATCCATTATCATAATACCCACAAAATCCTGAATTGTATCCATTCTGAATGGTAGCCATTCAGACATTTTCTTAAACGAGCACCACGAATAAAAAGTCTGAATTGTATCCACTAGAAATATTTGCATTATACCCACAGAATCCTGAATTGTATCCATTCAATTGCGGTACCACTTGTCTGATAGATGGCAGCAGGAGAAACTCGCCTTAACTCATTCCATGTTTACTAGAGAGCAGCACTTATCCTTAACTCATTCTGAGGTAACTAGAGAGCAGCACTATCTCCATTTTAATATATATATATATATATAAAGATACTTATTGGTGTTTCTTTTAAAAGAATAATAAAAGGGTACTTTACAAATCATTGGAGTTTCTTTATTCAAATTGACTGGCTTCCTTAAACAACAACATTTCAAACTGCTCATTTATACTCTAAGAAATGAAGACGTAGGGTTATACTATTTTAACAATCTGTGTTTAAAGTTGGGAAATTGAACCTTTAATTTAATGTTGGGGTGCCAACAAATATTTTGTTCCTGGCTGTGAAGATAATACATCTCGTTATCGGTTTCTCCTATATGGCTATATGCACTGAAAGTAATTGTATTGTTCCTTGTCGAATGGATGAGTACAAGAGGCTGAAGATTCTTTGGCTACTTTACGTTTACATATCAGGTAAGACTTCCTAGTAAATTTCTAAGTTTTAAGATTTACATTACCGGTACCGACATTAACTCGGGGGAAGGGGGCTATACACATTAATCCTATAAGAAAAATATGTAAGCCATTAACATACTATTTTTGGTTAAGTTTATGAATAATTAATCAAAATGTTTATTTTGCAATTGATAACTTTTCTCTAAATGTATTAATCTATCTAAAATTGTATTGTAATTTAATTTTCATAGACTTGTTAGTTGGTTGATTATTTTATTTATAAACAATTAAAAAGGTTATATTTATCAAATAACTTTATCAGATTCAGTTCACTGGGACTCTTTGTTATTGATACTACTTTTTGTTAAAATATACAGATAAGTTATATATACATGACAACCTTGCATATAGAAATAACGTTTTAAATGTTAAAATCCACCAAAACATTTATTTGAACTGAATTTTAATAGACTTGAAGGTTACTTGGCTTACTTTTTTTTTTTACTGCAAACATTTAAAGAGATTGTTTTTATATTATTATGTTTAATAAATAAGCCGATAAAATCTCATTAATTAATTAATTAAATAGTCTAAGAATAAGGATGGCTTACATTTTTTATGTCTTACAGTACACTAACTAAGAAAGTCTTTATTACAGAAAAAAATCATTTAAAAAAAATAATCGTATGAGTGTTATTGAGCCTACGTATATTCTGATACCTAACTTACATTACCACTTTTAACCATAGTGTCAAGAATTCCTTTCAAATCACAAGATTAACTTTATTATTTAACAGTTAGAAGCAAAGATTTTAATTTTTTTACACTGCCCTTCCTCTCGTTTGACTTTAGCTGGATAAATGGTTAGGCATTTCTACTTATAGTGGGCATAATGATAAAGGGCTATTGATAAAATCATATTGTCTGGAGATGTAGCTGTCGAGGAGTGGTAAATATAAACACTTACGGGGTTTTTCAATCAAACTTAACAAAACTAGTAGGCCTGTGTTCAAGTTGAGTACGATAAACTATACTTCAACTTCAACACCAACCCAGATAGACCTACATTATAAACTGATGAAATTATCTGTAGATAATAGGATATGACACTTTAAAACAAATCTATAAAGATTAAAAGCATATAGGACACCTAATTACTAAAATATTGTTTCTTTTGCCATGCCTTATCTTAGATTTAAGTTAATTTAACCTTTGCTTAGAGTAGTTTTCTGTGAGCAACTAATATGGCGTCGTTAAAGAATCTACTGCTGTCAATTGTCATAATAATAGTATTTGAATAAAGGATTGCCAACAAGATGATAGTAGGTTTTTTGGTTTATACATAAAAATAAGCTCCTAAATCACAGATATATTCTGTAATGTTTTAAAAAATAAATAGGAAAATCCATATTTCGATTTTAAAGTAATAAGACAATACTAATTAAAAATATTATATTTTTTATATTAATATAGAGATAGTGCTGCTCTCTAGTTACCTCGGAATGAGTTAAGAATAAGTGCTGCTCTCTAGTAAACATGGAATGATATAAGGCGAGTTTCTCCTGCTGCCATCTATCAGACAAGTGGTACCGCAATTGAATGGATACAATTCAGGATTCTGTGGGTATAATGCAAATATTTCTAGTGGATACAATTCAGACTTTTTATTCGTGGTGCTCGTTTAAGAAAATGTCTGAATGGCTACCATTCAGAATGGATACAATTCAGGATTTTGTGGGTATTATGATAATGGATACAAATCAGACTTTTTATTTGTAATGCGTGTTTAAGAAAATGTCTGAATGGCTACCATTCAGAATGGATACAATTCAGGATTTTGTGGATATAATTCAAATATTTCTAGTGGATACAAATCAGGATTTTTGTTAAAGTCGTTTATTTGAAAACTGTCTGAATGGCTACCATTCAGAATGGATACAATTCAGGATTTTGTGGGTATTATGATAATGGATACAATTCAGACTTTTTATTCGAGGTGCTCGTTTAAGAAAATGTCTGAATGGCTGCCATTCAGAATGGATACAATTCAGCTCTCCCGTTCTCTCTATCTTTCAAGGTGGAACGCTAAGTTAAACGTCCCTCACAATTACGCCCCTAAAGAAGGGTATCTTTCACTCTTTGGCATATTGTGCAGATACGGGGGAACGTTTAGGTAGTCATTTTTTCGAGTAAGGTCGTAGATACATCTATTCCCCCATGGCGATAGCCTCGAGCTTACGATTATATATCTGAGACTCGTTCAATTGTTTCGTATTCGCCTTCGCACTTTACACAGCTTTCGTGATTCCCACTGCTCATTCTGCGACGGCTCCAAGCGCTGCGATCAGAGGTAGTATAGGTAGGATTCCGCCCTTCTTCTTCTGACAAGTAGTAGCAATACGTCGTTTATTAGCACGCCGTTGACGACGACGACCTTTCTTCTTCAGACCGGATCCCATATTGACTTTAGCTTTCATCGTGTTGGAAACAGCCCACGTGGCAGCTTTCTCACTTAACTTCAAGGTAGTCAGGTGTGAGTACTCTTTTCCACGCTTTCTCGTTAAATTCGTGATCTGCGGTATGACGTCCCGCAACCCGCAAGATATTTCACCGTTGAGTAGGCGATATAATGTTCCTTACAGTAACGATCTAACTCGTTGACTCCGGGATCACCTCATTTCGATATTTTTTCCAATTTTGTTCTTGGTCCGCAGTAGTGGTATCTAGGTATATGCACCCTTAATGGTAGATTATTGATTACCTAACCCAGGGATCCTCCTCCCCTTCTATGCTTTATGATATGTAATGATTCGTATCCATACAGACGCGTATATTATATGATTGTACTAATTGGCATGCAGCTTGAGAAACAAATAGACTCTTAAACTGTACAAGACAGCGATCACGATTATTCGTATCCATACAGACGCGTATATTATATGATTGTACTAATTGGCATGCAGCTTGAGAAACAGATAGACTCTTAAACTGTACGAGACAGCGATCACGATGGGGTTAGAGCCTTAACTCAAAGACACGGTACAATGATACCCGATACTATCGGTTGAATCATCTGCGTACCTTAGAATTACGGTCCAAGCCAACGATATGATCAGTATGATGGAGGAACCTAATTTTCTACGCTTCAAGAACGTGTACGTTTACTCTAAATTGTTATACCAGCCCAAGTATCAACGTTTATAAATGATTCTCTCACTCGTTGACGGCATGGAGTATTTCGCTTATTCTGACAGCGCGGAGATTAACCCAACGTCCGAGGCTAAGCCTGATTGTATTCATTTTTGATGACATCGTTTTCGATAAACTATTTAACAAACAGGCTTATTTTGGTATGGTAAGACATAAGTCAGACTGTTTCTATCTTTGTCAGACGTAATAGCGCATACCAAAACAGATGTTGAGAGATAACGTCAACCTTCTCATCCTTTACAAGATGGACTATACGAACCTGAGACACGTCTATGATGATCACATGAGCACGGATATGACTTTCCAAAATTTTAAGGAGATGAGCTCACTGTTTTGGAAAACTCAAATACGATTTTCTAGTGTTGAGCAAACATAATGAGATTGATAAATGATGATATCACTACAGTTTCAATACCTTTATCTGTCCCGATTGATATGAATGCATACTCAGAACGCGATAAGACATCATGTCGTCCATATCTAAATACCGACATAGTTCCTACAAGTATAGATCTCTCGTTGATACGGAAGGAAATCTGACTCTAGCCACGGAAGGATATTACGATACCAGATCGAAGAGGATTGTTAACGTCGAGACGCCCATAGCATCTAAGGATGCCTGTAACCAGTCTTACGTGGATAGTATGGACGCGAGACATAGTAACGAGCAGATACTTGATCTCAACGTGGCCAATGTTGCTATTAAAGGGTAGATAGACTCGTTGATCGAGATTTAGAAGAAGGATTGAATATAATACACCAACCTTAAGAAGAGTAGACGTCAAATGATGGAAGAGGCGTGGAAACTGTCTCGTCCTCTTAAAAATTGTCTCAACGAGAATAAAACGGTGCTAGACGCCTTAGGTCTAAAGTTGCTAGAGGTAAAAGAGTCTTTTGCGATACAACAAACTGTTTATACCCAATTGAATGAAATGATGGTGAGAGGTATACTATTCTTAAAGGTGACAGATACCGATCGGTTTTACGATGCAAGCGACCTAGTTTTGCAATACATAGGAATGCACTCACTACCCTCAGACGTGGCACCTAAAGCTTATGTAGACTCTATGGCTAGCCACGCCTATATCTTCATGGATTCCAAATTTACGAGGAAGGACGCGATACATTTTGAATTGGCCTTAGCAGTTGAACGTAGTTATAAGTGCAAGAGTGTAGAGGATGTTTCAACGATAGTCGTGAGCTTGAAAGGTATTATTTGTCTGTTAAATCTTAATCCTATCAATGACACTCCTTTCGAGGTGTCCAAAGATGACCCGATATCTTTCATTCCGGAATAATGCTCGACGATACCTCAGATTTTACACGTCGAATTAGGTTTTACTTAGGTATAGATATAATGGATATAATGAAACATTACTTTATCGTAAGAGATATTCACACATTGCACCATGTCAGCGAAGGCCATGGACTATATCATAAAAGCGAGTTAGATTATTAAACGAAATTATAAGCAACTATGCGATGCTCAACAGGAGTCTGAGTACGACGTGATGGAAACCTTCAAGACTATCACGGATCCTATAAACAAGATGGTGAGGGCCCTCACCGAATTCTAACTGAAGGAAGGGGTGGAATTCTCACCTGAGATATTGCAGAGCAGACATGTATTTGAGACTTATCAAAAAGTTGAGACGAATAAAGATAAAACCTACGGCGTTCATCATGAAGGTAACTCGACCAAGCTTGTAGATACTCCTAACTTATTCGACGATAATGATGACATAGTACTTCCTAACAATATGGTGGTACCGTAAATATAAGGTCTACTATAATTACTCTTCAAAAGAGCACTCACACATTATACCAATGATGATCTGACTGTATACAAGTCTATGGTTGAATAAATGAACGCGCATCTGTTGAGAAACGACCCGTAAGCACGTATCAAGATGCGCGCAGGATCAAAGTATTCACTAATCATCAAACCTATGTTCGAGGAGGAGCTTCAGGGTGATGGTTTGTACAAGATGGAAGCAGGAAAAGGGATCGATTATACTTATTTGGACGATCCCAACAAATTGTTCAATCGATTACGACTCTTGCACGCATCGACCGGGGTGTGTCATTCTGATCACGAAACGATATTATTTCTATCATTGAGGGATTACGTTAGGCCGGAATCTTTGTATAAAAACATTCATCTCATCCATATTTATATCATAATCATGTCTATTATCAAGTGGGAGATTGTGCGTGAACTTCATCGTCCTGTAAGATGACGGTTTCCCTGGACGGACGGATTCCTAAGAACTCGTTTTCAAAAACCTTAATTTTCTTTCGTCATGGAAGTTAAGATACCTCTTTAGAAAAAATATTATAGAATATAAAATATATATGTTTGTATTAAACTATTAAATTTCCCTAAAAAAATACAGATTAATGACTGATCAAGCTATCTTAAACTACACTCAAATATGATTTGAAATTATTTGGGATATTTGGGAGATTAAAATACTCAAAAATCAGCTTTTAATGACGATTTTGAGTACTTATACGATAGTCTGGAAATTGCAGAGAGATTGATTGATTCATCATTATAGACCATTTGCCAACCCCTGATAAAACCATTGAAAGAGATGTAAATGTGCTATAAAGACAATATAACTATTATCTAATGAATAAAACCAATACTCAGGTCATTGGTTCATACTCAATTATGTTTTAGCTTGCTACTCTTTTTAGCATTAGTTACTAACAAACAAACTTTACTTAGAACAGAAACACAAATTTATAGAAGATGAAAATTGTCAAACAGTATAGGGCGTCAGTCTCGCAAAATATTTTAAACAGGAAGCTCAATTTTCTTATTAATATTGGATGCAAAGAGAGTGCCTTCCACACGTGATATATTACTGTGGCTTTTTCAACCTTCATGCTCTAATGCGGGTGTATATCCGTTAAATTAACATCATAGCTATTATCTATTTAGTAACTGACGTATTTAATTAAATGGGCTCGATCGCAGGCAATGCCAGAATTAATAAAAATATAGTGGAGATAAATAGCTAGATAATATTACAAACGCATGCACAAATTAACCTATTTGAGCCCCGTCTTGAATCAAGCCAATCTTTAAAAAAAGTTTCAAACAAAAATGGTGTGAATGAAATCTTATCAATCAGAAGAGATTGCGAGACTGGCAAAAACAAATAAAACCCCAAGAACTAGGAAGAAAACAGGGTTAAAGCAAGGAGCACGGTGTAGACTGTGAGGGATGGTAAGAGGGAAGAAGAAACGCCGACATGACATAGACAGTAAAACGAATCCAATCAGTGATTGGATCAACGGTCATCTAAGTACCGGAAACAAAATTATCATGGTGACAGTTTACCCGGACGGCGACAGTAGAATACTTATTCCCTTTTTTACTTTCCCTCGCGTCGTTCTGTTTTATGTTCCACGCCGTTCCCTCGATTAAACTCGCAGATAAGTCAGTTCCATTCCTCGAAACATCGCCCTGACATATAAGGTGTGTGGTTTAGAATCCTGCTTGGAAAGTTGAACATTTGGAATACGAGGCATTCATCATATTTTGAAAAAAAAATTAATATGCTTTTGTATCTTATAATATGGTTGCGTAGTTGACCGGTCGACTACATGTCCAGAGTTTACTGCTCCTATCCAAATCTGTGCAGCTAATCATTTAATATTTGCGTACATCAATATACAGTCACTGATTGGTCATCTATCGTGAAATTCCAGATGGTAAAAGATTCTAATATCTGTCAAAAAATAGAACAGCTGTTCAAAGAGTCCACTTGGTGTATGATTACATAAAAGTGGATCTAGCTAGAAATGGTTTTGAAAAATCGAGTCAGGTGTTGTTTGAGCGCTAGTGTAGTGTTAATGTAGTTTTACTTTTCAGCCCTAGCTCACTCCATCTAGGATCCTATTAAGCGTTGACGTCCTTCCTCGGAAAAATGACCCCACACTTATCCTTACAAGCAATTTTTTTCACTAAACTTAACTAACACTAACTGCACTAACACTATAAACTCACTAACCTTAGAACTACACTAACAATCGAACCTCACTAGTACAGTACTATACCAACATTAACATTAGAACTTCATTTACTACAGGTTTACAATAATATTATAAATACACCGGCACTAAAACAACACTAATAGCAAAATTATAATAAAATTATTGTTTAACAAACACTAGAACTACACTTAATCTAGAACCACACTAACATTAGAAATACACTAACCCTTTAATTTAACACTATACCCACATTAACATTAAAACAACACTAGCACTAGAGTTTAATTAGCACTAAAACAATAAAAACATTAGAACTACACAAACACAAGAACAACATTAACCCTAAAACCACACTAGAACTAGAGATACGCTAGCACTATAACAACACTAACACTAGAACTACAATAGAACTGGAATTACATTAACACTAGAACTACACTAAAACTAGAACTACACTAACCTTGAAATTACATTAACACTAGAACTACATTTACACTAGAATCACACTAACATTAAACCTACTTTAACATTAGGAGTAAAAATCACACTAGAACTACACTACCACTAGAACCTCCCTAAGACAGGAGCTACAGTAAAAATACAGTCACCCACTTCAGTGGCCACATGGCTTAAGGCACTACTCTCATAGTATGTTGGACTGCCCGTGACGGGGGCATCAAGATTCGAATCTCAGTCGGGTGTACTGAGGATGGTTTTCCGAATTGGTTTTCCACTCTCCCTCCAACAAATTCATGTACAATTCCCCTAAATATAAACCTACTTAGTCCCAAATACAATTAGAGTATCACTCTTCTTAGGACGTCTTCATTTGTCACCCAATCTGTCCACCTGATCTTCTCAAGTCTACTATAGCACTATATTTATAAGCTCTCCAAATTTTTATTTTCCATCTTCCTAAGAGTCCAATTCCATACAGTGCGATGCTCCAAAATTAAAATATAGCATTCCCTTAATTTCTTCCTTAGTTCCAAACTCAGCTTGCTGAATGAGATAGGGGTTCGTATCTCCTTCAGGTGTAATGAGAGTGGCTTTTCCTAAGTGGTTTTCCATTCTGCCTCAATTAAAATTAGGGTATACTGCTTCTAGATTCAACCTTACTCATTCTTAACTATTTACCGTACCTAATTTATACATATACGTGTAGCCAAAGGGGGTACTGACAAAAATATAATATAGCTACACAAATACCACGCTAACACTTAAACAACCCTTGGCCTATTTACTTCAAATCAGTAACTTCTACACATATCGAATGTTTAACCACTACATTAAAATATGTATGTGAATGAGGTGTTGAGGGAGATGGAAAAAGAGAGGAGATTGTTAAGGATGATAACAAAGATAAAAAGTCTTGATCGGATCACACCAGATGTAGGAATTGTTTAATTCAGAGAATCATGGAAGAGAAGACAGAGGGAAAAGGAAGAAGATAAATTATAAGGTTTCTAATACTAAAATATATCAAAAAAGGAAAAAGCTCTAACAGGATGAAAGAAGACGCTCAGTTTCGAGAAAAATTGAAGACAACCAGTCGATTCCTGTTTGAAGACTGATTCACAGACGAAGAAATATAACATTAAAATACTCCTCGCCCAGGATTTCAGTATTTTTTTTCTAGATATTTTTTTGGCAACCTCTTGTGTTTATAACATTGATGCTAGATATCAAAAATTGGGATTTAAAACTACAAAAAATATGTATATTTTTAGGTTATTCCGAGATATTTTCAATATACAATGTTATTATGGGAGTAAACAAGATAGGGGATTGAAAAAGTTGTTAGTTTAAATGAACGGTTTTCTGTACTGTAAGCCCTACGTTCAACCTAACGTTTATTAACGACTCAATAAACTAAGAGGAGGAGAATTTATAGGGACTACACTCGCAGCCATTGAAGAGAGAATATCGGAAAATTGAAGAGTAAAGTTTCCTTAAGGACGACAAGAGAAATAATCGATTTTATCTGAGTCAGCTCTAACAATTTTGATTAAATTTCATTTATAAGTATGATATATATTACAAACAAAATGGTTAGTCTCAAATTTTCATCAAAATGACTCTAAGGGTTCCGGTTCGATAATTAAATTCGAAATTTATCATATCTCTGTAATTATTTGAGACATGAAATTAACTATTTTTGCAAATATGTAGGTCTATTTATAATACAAATATTTTATTTGAAACTTATTTTTATAAAACCAATCATTTTAAAGCTATACACGTAAATATATATTTTTTTTAACTTTTAGGACATTTTGGTATTGCGATCGTAAAAAAGAAATCAAACCATAAATGTTGATGGATGTCGACGTTTAATGATCCCCCGAACCCTAAAAAAGGTTTTTTGCATTGACGTCTATCTGTGCTTTTTTTTAACCCTAAAATTAAAAGTAGTTTAATAAAAGGGTGAAAATAGGACATTTCAATTTTTTCAAATTAGGTTAGACGATTTTGATTAAAATTCGTAAATAGGCTTTGAATACGATTATAAATAAGATGGCTATTTTCATCTTCCCATAAAAATTACTTTTAGGGTAATTTAAAGAAGCGAAAATTTCCGCATTCCCGCAAATATTTGAGTTTCTAAATACATTATCATAGCAAAATTGTAGTACTATTAAAAGTAAAAATAAGTTATTTAAAATATATATTTATAAAAGAGATAGTTTTTTAGCTATTGGCAAATGCATTAATAAAATTTTGTGAGCTTTAGTTTTACAGAGATACTACTTAAGTCTTAATGCAATAATTCTCAAATGCCATAAATTAAGTAGATAAGTATGTCTCTCAAAATGTTTATGTTTTTTTTTTCCTTAGTGGAAATGTTCGTACAGCAATTATCAATCTCTATGATTTTAGACTCAATAATTAATATTTAACTTTTTTATTTGTCAAAATTTATAAATGAGGAGTTTAATAGTAATGCGTTAACCAGAAAATGTGTAACCTATAATGAAATGTCGACAATTTTAACCGGGAGCTTAGATTTTAATACACCTATGTGGACCCAATATAACTTTTTTATATCTGGTAGAATATACAATTGAGGACTTTAATTCCTTAAAAATAAAATTATAAATTTGAAAATTGGGAGTCAAAAGATGTTTTACCTAAGTATAAAGCAGTTTTTGCTCAGGTTTTCTAGTGAATATTTTTTTCTTTTCACATATTTTACGAGTTTTGAATGAATATCTCCATTTTTAGTTAATGGAGCTAGACAGTGAGTGCATAGTTCTGTACCACTTATTTAATTAATTAATTATTATTATTATTATTTGTTTAAAGTTTTGGCTAAGTCATCCTTCTATACGGTCCCTTTGTTATATAACAACAATTTATTACATTATGTAAATTCTTATTTCTCTTTTTCTTATTTACATTTTATATGTCCATGCTAGGCTATTTTAGGTTCTCACTTTTTTAAAGAAATATGAGATTTTACCTTATTTATTTTACTGTGTTTTATTTGAAAGCACCTGTCTCCCTGTTATGAGCGACCTGGTGAAACGCAATGTCACCGCCACCTGTCAGCACTGTCAATCGAGGGCCGGCCGGTTAAAAGAGTTCCTCCAGTCAATATGTCCCACAATAACAGACTGTAACAACATGCAATTGATCCGTTGTCTTCATTAACCAACTGTCATGGACAGGAGGGCTGGAATGATGAGTCTCCAAAGGACAATTCTGACGACAGCGCGGAGATGGATTGTGGACAATGAAGGAGTCAGTAAACGATATATAATGGATTACTGTTTTATGCTGACGTTTATAAAACAAACTAAATTGTATGGTACACCGCACAAAGACTTTTTCCCAATTTTATCCTAAAATAGACATTTACCAATAACTCCTAAGATTTGTGAAACAAAATAATAGGTCCATACGTTGTTACTATACTACTATACTATGCTACTATACTATAAAATGATACGTTATTTAATATCTCAAACAGTTATGGAAAAATGAACAAAATTGGAAAATTGATTTAATGTTAATTACCCTCAAAATAATTTTCATTAGAAAACTACGATTTACATTTTGTTTATAATGTTAAACAGTGTCTGTCTGGATACCAAATATAATCAAACTCAATAGAGTGAATTTTGAGAAAAACTATGTTTTCTCTTTTTGCCCGTCACCACACTACCCTTAATTTTAGGGCTAGCTACCTAATTCCAAAATCCCTAGGGGGGATTTGATGAAAACCTCAGAAAACAAGTTTTAGCCCAATCGTTAAAATAGTTTCGGCTCTAGCCCGAGGTACAGAGAGACGAACAGACAGACAGACGCCATTGTGAAACAAATTTTTGTTTCAGGGGGTCATGAAACGACAACATTTATCAAAATCGTGAGTTCAATTTTTTTCTACGATCACAATACTTTCTCTCTAAGGTGTAGAGAGAAGATAAAAAGTGTTAAATTTGGTATCCAGATATGAGAAATTCTTGGACAACATTCCCTTTTAGCCACATACTTTAGACCAAAATCTATTCCTAGTTTTGTTCTGGATGTTAGATGTTGCAGATGATTTCACCGTGTCTTCTTACCAGCTTTGGCTCTACGTATTCTAACTAAGCTGATAACGTAGTGATGATTAAGTTAACATATTTTATAACAAGTGTACCCGCAAATTAATGGAGAGATTGCAAGGAATCCATTTAGCATAAATATTTTTAATTCACATGGCTGGTGTTCTTACATCTCCATCATCGGCAAAGCAAGCTAAATGAGCCTGTTACCCAGACTGCGTGCCCAATGGTGTGGATTGATTTGCTTAGTGTTAGTGTGTTGTTAGGCTACATACATTTTAAGTAATGCATAAATAAAACCTTAAATGAGAAATGAACGTTTAATACGGTGTATAAAATACTAAAATCAGAATGGCAGAAGACATATTAAAGAATATTAATCAGATAAGCAAGCTCACAAACTAGTCAATACATTGGAAAAATTAGAAAAGCAAATATTTGTTTAACTTTATCTATTAGGGTAATACCTTGCATCACCAAAACTGGGAATACGTATTAAACTGCATTCATGAGGGGATATATTTGAGAAAAATGTTAGCCCAAAACAATATAATTCTGATTCAAAGTCTAGTTCAAAACGGGGTCAAAATTGAATAAAATGTATGAAATTAAATCTTCCAGATATAGGTGGGGTGGATAGGTAAACTATAATTTACTCTATCCCCGTCTCAATTTATTTCGTGTTTGAATCAATTAGATTACCAAATAAGAAATTAGGCAATTGAAACAAACCATTGAATCATTTGGCTGCTTTAAAACCAATTTACTATTTAGACAATGCATCAGATCCACATCTGAAAATTTATTAATAGTATAGCTCCTATAGAGTATAGAACATAGTTGCTAACATTTGTATTATTAAACTAGTTTTTAAGCTTTCTATAAAAGGTTGATTACTATAAATAATGTAAGTGTTCCTTGAAAAAGTCTCGGTGAAGATATTAAAGGACGTTTTCTTCAGCTTCTTAGAAGAACCTACCAAACTATAAAAACGGGTAATTGTATAATAATCTATAATATAACTATGGTTTTGTAGGCGAGAACTTTAAATCTAATTTACCTTTAGCTTTGAAGTGAAAATAATATATAAATGAAATATAAAGATTAGTTAAATATTATAAATATTTTGTATAAGTTTAATTTTTTTGGTATTAGATATTTGAGCACCTGTTGAGTGGTTTGCCATCATCTTCATCACATTTCAGCTATCTAGCTTACTGAGAGATATAAAAATATTCTGCTCATTTATTCATATATTCAGACATATTAGGCATTTATTAAAGGGATATTCTTACTTTAAAATTTGTTATATCTTATAGAATAAAATTTAATTTAAAAAACCAAACTATAGTTTTTAAAACTTACAGAAAGCAAATATCAGTTTCAACAAAATATTTGTATTGCAATTAATTATTTGATTATTTGATACAAATATTGAATATAACATTCTTTGAATGGGCTTACTGTTTATGGTAAATAATAAATAAAATAGCAAAATCCTCCAACAATATTTACATTTTATTAAATTATTTCACTGTGTCAGAAACAATTGTATGTATCCCTCCAGATTTGATAAGGATAATAAATTCTAAAATCATTTTTAAAAGGTAGGTTTCCCCTTTATAATTGAACCTCACTGCTCCAGTTGTGATTATTTAACGCTTTTCATGATTAATTATTAGGTAATTCGGCAGTAGCTATGTTTATTATTGAGGACGATAATTTGCAACCAACACAAACATATTTTCTAATGTTCGATAAAGAGGTCTACTTCATTAAACACGCTGTTTTGTTTCAACGCTTCAGGAAGCACTATTTACTAATTTTTGAAATCACCGAGAGGTAAAGGTAACAATTGTTTACTTTATGAATTCCAACATATATTGATATAATTATTGTAGTTCTAATTAATTTCCAAGCTTGTTTTGGTCTAATTTAACGATAGATGTAGTAATGGAATAGTCTTTGTAAATATGGAAGCGTAAACAAAAGTAGTCCTACCTTTTTAAAATTGCTTTGGAAAACTTTCATTTATAAGTTTTTTGAGTGAAAAAATTTCAGTCTATAAAATATACATGTATATATTCAATTTAGTATAGATTCTAAATTAAGACCTAGTCACATTCTCACACTATCCCAATATATATTCAATTATATAATGTTATAAAATTATTATGATTGTATAAATGTTTCGGTTATACATGCGTACATACACAAAACCTAATCACGACATTCCCTTACGGGGTAGGCAATAAACTGTGCATATAGCTCAAAAAACAACTCCAAATTTAGTTAATTCTAACTAACTTTTTCCACACGAATTTTTCCACATACTTTTCTTATATATCTCATTCCAACCACATTCACCATACTCTTGTGTTTCTACTGACAAACCCACTCTTCACATCCGTGAATAAACGGTATGGTGCACCTCACAGACTTTCTCCCGCTTTTCTCTTAAAAATAGACATTTAATAAAGCGCGTAAGATTTGTTAAACGAGATAATAGATCTATACATTGTTGTAGTAACACCACACAAAAATAATAAATCAAATAATATACATTGTTACTTAATTACTTTATGGCATTAGAAACCAGGAACACTGTTACAGACAAATTGAGATAAGATAAACATCTTTTATCCACCAAAGAGCATAAGAATCTGTTTCATATCAAAGATCTGAATTAAAAATACTTATATTTGCTTATAGTTAAGGAAATATTGGTTTTATAAAAATATATTTCAAATAAGTGATTTCTATTATTAATAATACTACAACTTTACAATTAATTTGAACTTTACAAGTATTTTACAAGTTATATCGTATCTCAAATAGTTGTGGAGAAATGATGAAAATTGAAAATTTTCCCCTATGTAAGATACCTTCAAAGTAGTTTTCATAAGAAAATGAGAATAATGATTTTGTTTATGATAAAAACAGTGTTAATGTATAAATTTTAATCAAAATCTTTAGAGTGAGTTTTGAGAAAATGGTTTTTTATTTCTTTTTCTGCCCTTAAAGTTTTGGATATATAATACCGAAAATCCCTTGGGGGGACTTTATGAGAACGTCAGATACCACTTATTTGGATTCGGGATTTCATGAAACGTCAAAATCTATCAAAATCTCAAACCCAATTTTTTTTACAAACACAATACTTTCCCTCCAAGTTGTCTAAAGAAATTAAAAAATGTTGGCGTTAACAAAATTGTATATGCTGCTATATTCGTCTCTTTCGCTACTACATCATTCTTATTAGTCCTTATACATTCAATTACCCCCCGAATGCATTCAGCCATTTGTCAATTTCATCATCTATCCTTATAGTTTTACAAAACATTCTGCCTAGATACTTAAAACCATTAATTTAATCTAACAGTTTTTAGTTTATACCAAGCTGACCATCATTTCCTGAATCATCCTTATCAAAAACTATCACCTTAATTTTGCTGACATTTATACGAAAATCCATTCTTCCTGTATCCCCGTATAAACGATTTAATGCATTCTGCAAGTCATCCTCATTCTCAGCTATTAATATGGCAACATCCACATATAACAGCACTTTCACATTCAAATTGTCCATTTGTACACATACCAAGTCCTCACAAGCATCCCTCAACACCTATTCATAAAAACATTAAACAATCATAGGGATATAACACAACCTTGCTTAACACCCTGTTCCATGTCAAACCATTCGCTCAAAGCTACATTGACTCCAAATAAATTAAAATATAAATATATTTTAAGAATAAATACAATGTTTTAACTTATACAAATTCATTGTTAATATAATAATATCATAGTAATTT
The DNA here is from genome assembly GCA_902151455.1 of Timema bartmani. Lineage (NCBI taxonomy): Eukaryota > Metazoa > Arthropoda > Insecta > Phasmatodea > Timematidae > Timema > Timema bartmani. Next base: position 33,341 of record CABFWB010001008.1, on the reverse strand, counting down.
TAAAACTCTATTTAAAAGTATCCCCCATTTACAGGTTGAAGTCACTTTTCTTTTCCTTATTCTATTTTATTTTATTTATTATTTTCCTTATTCTATTTAATACCCATTAGGACTAGTTGCATATTTATGCTAATATAATAATGTGTTAAGGTATAATATAAATGTAATAAATAATAATAAGAATGTGGGTGCCACTCCTAAGCATTCCACTTTGGAGATAAATCTTACTGTTTTATCGTATAGCTCTGACAGTGTCGCGACGACTCTTTTTCTCGAGACAACTGGGTCTTATGTTAGGGAAAATATAATTCAACTCACTAACAGTACCAAATAAATCTTGTTATGAGTTATTTTAGGTAACAATGTATACAAAATATAACAATTGATTATACCTTAGGAGGGGTGATAATATAAATACATACACATTCTTTTAGCAAAAATGAACTAAGTATGAATTTATTGTACAATATCAATTAAAACCTTCACCAAATTCCCTCTTTGTCATGTCCTCATAATTATAACATTAAAACTGTATTGAGCAGTTAGCAAAATACTAAATCATGATGTACAAATTTAAATCCGTACAGAAAAGTTAATAGTATGTTTGAATTAAATAGTGTTATTTTGTTTAATAATAAGATGAATAACAAAATAAAAAATATACATTTATATATAATTCTTGCTAACAATCATTTTATATGGTTGAATATTTAAAGTTGTACAGAGCTAATATGGCAGCTTCAGGAGGAGGCAAAGGACAGTGCACATTGACAGTCTAATTTAATTAACAAAAATAATGGACCTGGCTTGAAACATAACCTAAAATAATAATATTAATAGTTTGAAATAAGGACTTCAGGTATAATTTATTAACATGATCACCAGATATTGGATAGCTATGAAAGCATTTAATTTTATCAGCCTGCAATTATTTAGTTACTGGAAAAGCATTGAGGACCAAAAGCAACACTAATTCACACAAATTTATTTACAAAACTTGGAACTCTACATTTATTATTTTAAAATTATGCTAAATATAATCGCTAGGAGCAATAAATATATTTAATTTTAATTACATTTCGAAACACGTATAAAACAACTCAAATATTATATTATTATGTGGATAGAATATTATCAAGAATCGTTCATTAAATTTCATCATAGTTGATAGATAATTTATGTTTCTAGGTTTTTGCCGTATCTAGCTCTGACGTCTCTATATAGTGAAGAACGTGACACATGCTAAACATACAACATGGAGCTGTTTATTATGATCATCTTTTCACAAAGTAGTGTACTGTACATGGTAAAAACATTGATTCACATTGTCTCGTTCCCAACCGAATAATTTTGTTCTATTTCTGCTATTCTTCATCATTCCGTAGTATTCTGAGCGTAGGACAATGGTAAGAAAGGGGTATTTTGGGAGTCAATTTCCATAATTTGTTCAAAGGGTCTCTAACATGGGTCCAGTGGTCTCGGTTTTTTTAAGGGGTAGCTCGTGCTGCCTCTTACCGATTGACTAATTGGGCAAATATTAATTAAAGTTGTGTATTTTGTAATGGGATTGTTTCCAGGGTGCACAACTCATGTTGTTGATAGATCCTCGCAATGGCGGCTAAGGGGATATATGATAATTTTATGTTTATAGGGTTTATGGGTAAATGGTTTTTTCTATCAATGGGGATCACCGATATATTGTAAATCTAAGTTTTAATTCATGGGAAAAACAGACTGGACAAGTCTTATACATTAGTCCGGTAGCCCACGTGTGGGTTTGCTACCTATTCAACCCCATTACTGTGCTTCTTTTGTCATACATCCTGATAGACCCTGGACCAGTCAAATAAAATGGATTTTAAAATATAAATAATACTAGACTACACGGGCTTGGTTTAACATGGCTCTAACTGACAATATTGGCCAAATTGATGTAATAGCGCTGTTGTGTACTAAATTACCGGGTCTATAAGGGAAAGTGACTTTGGTTGCTATCTGATGACAAATAAAATAACTAGCAGTTTTACAGAGTTCTAACTGCAGTGCGTTTGTCGAAAAAATAGTGACAAAGTTCTAACTGCATGCTATTCTTCTAGTTCTGTCTATCTTGGCACGCGAACCACGTTAAAGAAGAAAGACATTTATTGTCCTGTCATTCAGACGGTGTTGGAATGTTATGATCAGCAGCAGACTTGAGTATTTCCAAGATGTATTATTTGTATAAGGAGATGTGTGCTGAGGAAAATGGTCCCCCAGTAAAAGAGTCTCTTTACTATAAAAATATTTATCACTGAATTTAATCTTGATCTCTATATCCCAAGAGTGATAGACGTGATTTGTGTGAAAAGTATGAAGTAGCAAAAAAAACCAGATACATTAACATAATAATTGAAGGTGGAATATGATAGGAATCAAACATTAAAGAATGCAAAGTGGGAAGAAAAGAAAAAAGCTAAGGAAAGTGACACTTGTGTCTTAATGTTTGATTTGCAAAATGTAACTTTGTGTCCACATGCAAAAATTAGTTCCTTTTTCTACTCAAGAAAATTAATTGTATATAATTTAACTGCATTCTATTCAGTTACTAAGAAAGTATACTGTTGCAATATGGCCAGAAGTGATGGAAGGCCGAACTGGAAGGATATTGCGAGTGCACTTCGAAGAATTTTGGATGAATTAATCAAAATAAAATTATATCAATGACTTTAATACATGGCCTGATTCATGTGTGCCCCAAAATTGAAATTATATTATGTCTAACGCAATCCTATATTTCCTGTGGGACTGTTCATAATATATCGTCTGTCACTATGAAGTACTCTGTGCCAGGGCACTCTTTTATCCAAGAGGTGGATAATGCACATAGTAGTATTGAAAAAGCCATGAACCACACTGATTTCTACTCTCCACTGGGCCTGATAATGATATTGAAGAAGGTGAACTGCCGCAATCCTTATCGAGTAATACAAATGAGACCCGATGATTTCAAGGACTTCTCAGGAACTGCAAAACTATTAAATTATAAGACTTTTCCATTCTCTCAGGTAGCAATGATAAAGTTAACCAAATCATATCATGAAATTAAATATAAACTGAGCCATGAAGTAAAAGAAAATGAAAATGATAAGATTCCCAATATAAAATTTAATGAGGCTCTTGAGTAGGAGTGTTGTGAGCAAGCTTAGAGGACCTGTAAGTGTTTTAAACATCAAACCAAAATTTCTAAGGAAGAATATTGAAGTTGCAGATTTTTAACAGCCACCCCCTTCATTCCTTTGCAAGTCAGGGAATATTATTCAGCAGTGGTCAAATTATAGATTAACTAAATTCTGCCTGAGGTGTAAACCATTTTGATGTTATTTTAAAATTAATACAACAGTTACATTGAGTTTTAATGTATATCTTATTTAGTGTAAAATTGTAATATAATTCATAGTTATAACTGAGAATAATTATTTGATTACTTATAAAAACTAGTTTGACAATGTTGTATATGCATTTAGAACCTTGTAACTTTCCCGAAGAATCAAAATCATAGTTACAAGGTTATAACTGCATTTTCCCCTACCTCAGATCAGCAAATAAAAATGAATTTAAAAAAAATAATAGTAGGAAAAGCTTTCATTAGACCTATAAGAGGGCCTAAAAAGCTATTTTGAAAATATTAATAAATACATTTTTTTTCTCAAAAGTATGGTTTATGCAATTAGAACCTTGTGAAACCAAGCCCGCGAATAGTCTTGGATATTTTTTGAATGAGAGTAAATATCGAAAATATGTACAATTTGATTTAAAAAAATAAAATTAATATACATTTTCTCTGAAAAGATGTATATTGAGTTTACAATTCGGTCTTATGTCTTGTAATAGCACTATCATAATGGTTGAGATAATAGATTTCAATATTTGAATTTTTCCATAGCAAATTAAAAATGTCATGCCATGATGCACGCATGTAACACAGTTGTTTAAATAGGCAAAGAGTTGATTTACTCCAATATTATAAGCCAGGAATGGACCATACACTAAAGATGGAGAAAATTTAAGGTGACCAAGCTAGGTTGTAATAAATAAGAAATTAAATTTTAACTATGCGCTGTAAGAAATAATTAAGTTAACCAAGTGAGGTTGTAATAAATAAGAAATTAAATTTTAATAATACACTTTAAAAAATAAATAAGCCAGCAAAACTTAAATAAAGCTAGACACAAGATTTAAAATTAAGTGGGCAAACATTACAAAAGCAATTGTAGGTCTTAGGAAAGATTTTTATGTTTTTCAATGTTCCCTGAAAAAATGTAATGCTTTCTATTGGTCATTATAAGTTGATTGATAATTTCTACCACAGCACTTAATTCGACTAACTCTATGTTTTCATCATCGGGTAAAACAAATGTAAATCCAATTGACTTTCCCATAAATTTCACAGCCAGTTCTTGATCCTCTACTTTTTTAACTATTCTGACATAGTGAGTTTCAATGTTCTTTTCTGAAGTAAATCTAACAATAATAAAGCTGTTGGGTGTGATCTGTGACACAAGTGACCGTTCTTTGTCAACATCATTAGAATCATCATCAGCATTTGGTACCTCAGGGTATTTGAAGATCCAGGACCTTAACAGTCATCATTTAAAGGTCAACCTCGACTGAATCGGTGAGTGGAAAAATAATAACATTCCATAAATATGGTAAATTAAACTAAGATAGCCATTTTATAGGATATTTAGAAGTTTAATAATGAATGAAAAATTGTTAATATTTTGGTCTAGTATCATGCTTAAAATTAGCCTTGAAGTTTCGTTGAGTGGAAAAAGGATAAGATTCCTGGAATATTAAACCATTTCTACTCAACAGTGAGCTTGTAAAACTTATATTAATAATATTGGACTATTCGTAGCATGTGTGATGTGGTAGAAAGACGCGTTTAAAGATGTACTAAACAAATTAAATGTGAAATACTGAAAACAAGTCCTTTATTGGTGTTTGCATCACAAACAAAATACAAATAAAACAATAATTAAATAAATTAAGTTAAATAAATTAAATAAATAAGACAACACATTATTATAGTAATTCCTACCCTAAGCCTTGCCTTTCATATATACTCAAATTGTATTTGTATAGCGTTGATTTTTCCATCTTAAAATAAGCAAGGCATTTTTCTAAATCAATCATATTTAAAAATTTTCATCGGAACTTATAAACTCACATAAAGAGGGTAGGTTTCAAAGAACTGTCCTTTATAATTTAGGTATTATTTGTTAGATAAATCGTGATCGAGCTCTAAACAGCATAAATATGCATTATTAAATCACTTAATCATAAAAATAACTACAAAAATAGCTTAATATATTATGACAACACACTGGCTACTACATCATCAACCCCAAGTTCCAATAACTATAAAATATGGATGGCATACAAAAAATAAAATACTTAACTCTTTCTAATAATGTATACAATAAAGCTTGGGTCCCAATTAGCTTTCAATGAGCTTTCTAATATTTTGCTTATAATGAAGAAATAATAAATTATCCCTTATTACAATTAAATGGACAAGATGTAAATTAATATACCACGTTCTTGAGATAATTTTGATTAAATATTTTTGGCTAGAAATAAAGAAGAGTTAAAGGAAATGATGGATCAGGTGGTGGATATGGCAATATAATATGGAATAGAGATCAACATTTCAAGGTCAAAAGAGATGGTTATTTCAAAAAATTAAGAGCCGCAGAAAATTCAACTGGAATCCTGGAGTTGGAAAACATAGATTAGTTCAAGTACCTGGAAAGTCAGCTAACAAAGGATGTCTACATAACCAAGAAATTAGGTTGAGGATCCCCATGGCCAAGGAAGCTTTCAACACGACTCTAGAGGTTCCTGCAGTTCAACAAGTTGTGTTTGGAAGAAACTGATGAATTACTACATTTGGAGCATCGCGTAGTATGGAGCTGTACATGTACTCATAGGAAGATGGAAAAGAAATACTTCCAGAAATTGGAAATATGTTGCTGGAGAATGCTTGAAAAGATCGATCAGTTCGGTAGACAGGGTGAAAAATGAAGAATTCCTAGGAAGAGTTGGTAAGAATAGAACCATTTTCTATGTGATTCTTCGATACAAATCAAAGAGGATAGGACGCTTCCTTTGGAGGAACTGTCTTCTGCACGACGTCGTAGAAGGAAAGGTTGAGGGAAAGAGGAACTTAGGAAAAATAAGGAGGATTCAAATATTAGGTGACATGAAGAAAAGAAGAAAATTCTGGGATATCAAGGAGGAGGCAGATGACAGGGTGCTTTGGTAGTCTAAGTTCACTGTAGAAAGGATTGGACCTGTCGTAAGATAGAACACCTGATAATAAAAAGTAATTCCTTAACACATACTTAATACTGTAACTGTAGACTGTGGATTGATTTATTGATTGGCATGATCATGAATTCTACTAAGACTCGATAGAAGTGCATTGACTATATGTTTACGTATTACATAATTCATATTATTTTTTAATTATTTTAAAACATTTCTATGTAAATTACGTTCACCCTGAAAGTAGTAGTAATTCTTTAGTGGCTTACACGGATCATATCTTGTAAGGTATATCATAGCAGAATAATGAAAGTTAAGATTGCTTCTGCACAAGGTACAATATAATAATTTTCATATAGAGCCATTAAATCCTTTTAATATATATATATATATATCATATCACTATGAAAATATTATAGCAACTAATCTGTTCTTGCGGTTTTATGATGTCTATATAAATTTATACTAATAATATATTTTCCAACACTGTAAATTTCCGTCATTATGTAAATTCCCACCAAATCTCTATCTAGTAGTGAGTTAGAATCTTGAATTTAATTTAAAACTCACACACATTCAATAGATTGTCTTAAGCTTTGCGGTGAGAGAAGCCTTTAATGTTAGTATTTCTCACGTAATTGCCAATCAACTCTCTAACAGTAGCTAAGAACAAACATAAAACGTAAAATGCCATTAGGAAATGGTTTAAGAGATTTCCGTTCTGGCTCGTTCACTTTGAAACATCAAAGAGAAACGATATCATCCACTTGTAATTTGCGTAATTGAGTTTTTGGTGTAGGCCCTACACATGTTGTTTTGTGTCACCTAGATTTGTTGGAGAGAAAACTTTTTCATTTAAATTAAGGACAAGAGGTGTTTAAAATAAACATTTGGAGAAATTTTAGAATTAACAATTTGTGTGAAATAAAATGCTGTGTTAAGGTTTTAGTTTCAAAAAGTTTAGCGTGATGTATACAATTTTAACTCATCATTGAATTTTTACTTCCAAACTTTCTGTGTTTTCTTTCGAATTGTTTATTTGAAATACTAGACTTTAATTAAAATTATTTTAATATAGATGAATGATTGAAAGTCATTTATTCTGTGGATATCTAATATATTTAAATGTGTGTATTTTTAATTTAAAAACTTTTCAATTTAATCTTATTTACTATTTAGAATAAAAACAATAAAATCATTAAAAATCATATGTGTAAATACATCTTTATATAGAGGAAGATGTATGCAAATATTATGACCAAATCATGAAGGATAATTAGTTCACGAATTGATCATCCGCTTCTAGCTTTGAATACCAAAATCAGTCAAAGCACGAAATATATGATAATCTACCAGCCGGCCGGGCTTTGGCTAGCCAGTTCAAGATATGACCGTAGGAAATGGCCAAAGCAAATAACATTCTTTATCTCCCTTATATTCTACCATACATAATTATAGTCAATTTCAGAAAGTATGAAAAATTATTTAAAAATGATAAACAAATGTTCTTAACATCGTGACACTCTCTTTATTTTAATTGTTTGTGCTGTCTAAATTGCTACTAAATTTGGAAATACAACATATAAGCTCGTTTACACGTGTGAAGACTTGTTGAATATTTTATTTTGCAAAAAAATGTATCTTGAGAATCCTTGACCTCCGGTTAAAGAATGAATTGATGCTGCTGTTCTTAATGATATTTCTTTATCCGGAATTGTCTGCAAATTAGTAGTTTCAATTATTTTATATACTAGTGAGTGAGTGAATGGGGGGCACTGGGTTTCAGTCTGGTCTGCGTCCGTTTCCCGTGATTAGCCCCACCTAAATGGCAATTATCTAGCCACAGCGATTGGGTTCGTTTTGGGTAGTTAAGTTATGATGGTATTGTGTTGTGTCATACAAACAATTAGTTTGGGTAATTGCCAGGCTGGGAATATTTTTTGCATTCATACATATTTTGAGACTGAAGTCTTAAACTGCGTGATTGCAGGTGTGAGTAGGTGCCAAACAAAAGTACAAAAACTATCCTAAGCTTTGTATAGTTTCTTAGAGAACCTAGTAGATGTGCACCTTGGGCATATTTTTATTCTTTTATAGAAGTTGATTTATAATTGTACACGATAAGGTGGTGCAGTGAAAGCTACACCAAAATAGAAACTAAAAGTTTCATATCAACATGTTGCAGGTACAGCTTCTTTATAGAGAGAATGACCGGGACAAGTCAGACAGAGAATACTGCTATGCCGTAGAGTTCTTTTATTAGCATGGGTAGTGGAATATTATACGTTAATAGGAGATGTGAGCAGCGTCCACCATTGCACTAAGGCCAGTTCCAAGATATGCTGAATATCTCTGCTCATATTTCCAGCCACCACAATTTTATTCAACAGATGTTCTCTCATGTTGTGGATTCAACAAATGTTCTCTCATGTTGTGGTTTTGGGAGTACATAAATTCTTTCATGTGAACCCACAACTAGAATTGGCAAGTTGTGAGATCGGGTGATTGTACCAGCCATGCAACAGACTCGTGACGTTAAATCCATTGCCTAAGTTAGTATTCGTCCAAATGGCTTATCACTGCACCGTCGTAATGTGCAGGGGCTCCATCCTGAAGAATCAACATGATCAATAAGGCTGCCAGTGGAATTTCCTCCAGTATTTAGTGGAAAAAGGTCTGCAGAGAGTGTAAGTATTTTTCACCTCTTAGTCATGCTGGCATTTTATAAGGCAAAAATATAATATCACACATAATTCCTGCCCAAACATTTATGGGGAATTTATATTCAGAAAGGACATCCAAGACTAGATTTAGATTGGTATTTGCTCAAATGTGCTGGTTGCGTAGAATGACACTGCCGTTTAAGGTAAATATTGCTTTACCTATTGTCAGTACTTAGCTGAGGAATTGTGGATCTGTGACATGGTGGTGCAGTACACTCACAGAATGGCCTACGGTGTTTGAAAGTGAGAGCAAAAACAATCTCCTCTGAAAATTGCAAATGGAGTTGGTACAATAATTTGTTATGTACTGTTTTCCACACGGACTTCTATGACTGATTGTCATGTACTTGAGTCCTTTGAGCGTACCACAGAATGAATAATAGCCACTTCCACTGCAATGGTCCTAAGACGCCGAAACCTACATACGTTGACAATCACAGGTACAAAGTGACCAGTTTCCCTCTTACGAAGATTCAATGCCACAAATATTCTTGGATTTGGGTGTCGTCTGAGAGTAAAACTTGCAGCATACGTACGAGCAGTAGCATAGGAATCCAGTTGTTCCTTACCATACATCAGAATAGTATCGGTCAGTTCCTCGTTTGTGTATTGTTACCCCATCTTAATAGTCACTTTCAATCACAGCAATTAACTGAGTGTGAAGTTCCATATTTCCGGCACGCCGAATGACGCAGGTGCAATGCTATCCCGCAATATTACCCTATCTCAATAACGAAGTCGTCCTTGAAATATTATGTTATGAGACTTTTTTTTTCAGTTTATCTTCCAATGCAACACTTTACTGTATACAATTAGGAATCACCTTGTATATGGCTAACCCTACGCTTTAAACTTCATGACTAAGAAACCAATAGACCTAAGAAAATAGAAACTTTACCTACGTACTAAGGGAAACTGAGGGCTTAAAATAATTAATAACTTGGCATTTCCCCCTTTGTATACCAAATCTTTCAGGATGTGTTGAGGTTGAGGATAAGGGTGGTGACTAGATATAATATGACTGTGTGTGTTCCCAATTGTTATACTGCTTTGATCTTTAGGATTTTACAGTACTACTTTGCTCTACTTCAAATTGTGATGTTATAAAGAATTTACTTAAAAGGTATAAAGGGGATTTAAAAACAGTTAGTCAGGAGCTAGTGACAGAAATAAGTCTAGTATGGAATACTTAAACAATGGCCCAACTGATGATCTAGGTGGTCCTACATGGCTATGAACCTCAGTACTTTGGGAATGGCAGTAGCCTCCCAGCACACGTACTCAAGGATCTAACTTCCTAACCCACGTAGCCTCCAAAACGGGCAGTGTCCTCCTTAGGATCAATGGTTAATTGTTAGCCCTGTTAGCTCGAAAATATATTACCATTTATACCACAATTTGGGCTGATTGCAAAAAGGAATGCTGACATGATATGCTGGCCGTCAGAGATTGTATCCTATTGATTACTCACTCAAAAAAACACGTTTCTATAATCGTTTTGTCCCTTGCAATTCACAACATTGCAATTTAAAAATAAACAAGCACCCCAATTTAAGGCATGTCAATTACAAACTTATAAATATACTCTATATCTCTAGCATGAAGACTAAATAAGTGGTAACTGGCTTGTGATGATTAAAAGCTATTCAATATAGTTCACCATCACTATGTTTTATATATATATATATAATTATATATAATTATATTGAGCTGAAAGTAGATTTGTTCAGAAAAGAAAACCCACTTCCAGATTACCTGGAAAGCTGAAATTTGGCATAAAGATATAGGTATTGAAAAATCTAAAAGCTAGAAATATTAAAATCTTGCTTTGAGAAAAGGATTTAAAAATAAAAACTAGAAGAGGTAAATTATTTAAATTAGGTAAGAAAGTTAAGGTACCTTTCTAAATAAAATTTTAAATTTTAAATGGGATTCCGAGATATGGGTAGGGTATAAGGGGAGGTTTAAACATTTTAATAACCAAGAGAAGTTGTAAAAAATCTAAATTTGGCAGGCAGGTAGAAGGAAAAACTCCAGAAACCAAAAAAGATTGAAACATTTCAATCATGTGTAGGACTACCTCAAAATATAAAGAAAGTTTGAGCATTCTTCAATTTCAAAATTAAATTGCGGAAAAAGGAAATTGTTTCCATACAAAGTTTCCAAAATACAAAACCCTCCTTGGTATAGTAGAAAATTGAATTTATTTAAATAATGTAAAGGGAAAACCCAAAAAACCAGAAAAATTCGAAACTTAAAATGTGGTTACGGGAAATGGTAGAGGCTGCAAATTTCCAAAACTGAATTTATCAGCCCCTTGTACATCAATAAGAAAATTGAGATTGGCAAGATTGTAAAGATAACACACAAAAGATAAAACCTTTTTAAAACTTGAAATTAAATATGGGGGGAGGTGGGGGGTGAAATAGGAAAGAAGAAGAGATTTTAAAACTTATCTAATAAACACCTTCTTTTGGTTTGTTAGATAATAGAAATTTCGCAGAAACTATATAAGTACAAGTGTTTTCTTTTAATTTTAAAATCAGGATCTGTTTTTAATGAGAGCTAAGAATTTAAAAAATAAGAGAAAACACTTTTCTAATCATGTTAGAAAATTTGAAAACTTTAAAATAGTAAAGACGACCGCCCCAAATTACTAAAAATATACTAAAATTTTGTTATTACAAAATAGTTTTCAAGTTATGGGTGTCTCATAATTTATTAAACTAATAGAAATAAAGTTCTTGGCGGGAAGTAAAATTGAAATTTGACCTGTAAGTAAATATACCTTGCCAGATAATCGAATGATGTCTGAATAAATGAGATTTAAAATTTGAAAAATCATTCAAGATAACATACAACTTAGAAAGTTTGTATTTAACTAAAGGGGTCCGAAAAATGGATTTATGCTCTTTGGTAAACCTTTATGCTACTTTTTTTTATGTTTTGTATCCAGGTCAATTACTTCGTTTCACTTATTTTATAATCGTACTCAGGCAAATATTGCATTAATTTGTTTACTCATTTTAGGTGTTAGGTAAGATTGTTCACAGATTTAATTGATTTATGGGAACAACTGTCTAGGGATTGCCATGATTAATTTAAGATTGTATAAGGAGAAACTTTGAAAATGTTGGTTGCCAGATGTTGAAAGTTATAATTTGATATACTTTTGATGCGGCTTACACTTACGAGGAACTTGTCACACAGGTAGTTTTGATTATAATAGAGACTCGTTTTATATTTAAACTCTTCCCCTAGGAGACATATACTTCAACCCACAAATGTTATCCTGGTAGCTCTGGGCTTTTACTGGTAGTAGTAAATAATCAACTGGATTCCCTTTCAGAAATTGAGAACCAATAATGTTTTTATCAACGGACCAAGATAACTCTTGGTTTTATGATGTCAGTTCATATGATGGATTCATGGGACTGCTTGTGCACGGCATAGAATAGCCTGATATAAATTAGGCGTAGCTAGAGTAAAATATTAATTTTCAAAACAAATGATCATCTATGTGACAGAAAGACATGGTAGGTCTTAATTTACCTTAATCACCATTCAGTTTTCACACATAATATCATTGCCATAATATTACAAGGTCTTAATATCAACAATAAACTTAAATAATAAATTTGGGATCTTCGACAACACTATCTATAACACTCCGAGTGAGGGTTAATATTAAAGTCAGAAATGAGAATGATAGTTCAAGAATTAATAAATATTTCACCTTTACCTACCAAGATGCCGCGGCTTGCTTCCGTACGCCAGAACAACCCCCCTCCTTTGGTTGTCAGTTTAAATAACACTTTAGGCATACACGTCACCAGTGATTATATGAGAGAAACAAACTCCTGAATCACATGATTAACACATTGCAATGGAAAGTGAAAAACACAAAGAAAAAATATATTATCCACTCAGGTTGAAAAGGAGATGAGGTAAAATAGTGTCGAGCCTTGCTAAAATACAGAGATCCATTCACCCTTTAGTGACGAGATGAAAGTTCAGAAGTTCATTAGCTATCGTGACCTGGCTAGAGTCAATATGGCCAACATCTCACATTTGTGGGAATATGTGGTGAGACTAGTCTCTACTACTACTACTACTACTACTACTACTACTACTACTTACTACTACTACTACTACTACTACTACTACTACTACTACTATGACTACTACTACTACTACTATGACTACTACTACTACTATGACTATGACTACTACTACTACTATGACTACTACTACTACTACTACTACTACTACTTCTACTACTACTACTACTATGGCTACTACTAAAATGACTACTACTAAATGACTACTACTACTATGACTACTACTATGGCTACTACTACTACTACTACTATGGCTACTACTACTACTACTTCTACTACTACTACTACTACTTCTACTACTACTACTACTACTATGACTACTACTACTATGGCTACTACTAAAATGACTACTACTACTATGACTACTACTACTACTATGACTACTACTACTATGACTACTACTACTATGACTACTACTACTACCACAACTACTACTACTGCTATATGGTTAGTGCCTGGTTCAACTCACCCGTTAGTGACGGGGTGATAATCCGGAAGTTCCTTGGCTTGCGCTGCTCTGGCTCTGGCTAATATAGATAGTACCGTGCGTTTGGTAGGGGACATAGCGAGACGAGTACCACCTCCTGGTAGCAAAGGACGCTTTCGGCAAACGAGCTGCGTTGGGGCTGCAAAAAGAAATATATAATATCTCAACACATTTGGGCCCGTGTGTATTAATTGGCTAACAAATCTGTCAAGTTAGCTATTCCTAAACGGGTTAAAATATCACCATTAAATGTATTGTGTTCAATAATAAAGGCATTCTTAATATACAAATTGTTCTGTTTGTAATGAACAAACTCATAATACTTGGGAAATTGTTAGTAAGATTGGGAGTTTACAAATGTTTAGTTATATTTCTATTATAATATATAAAGTATTTCTTATATTTTAGATAGTGAGAAAGCATCATTTTTGTTTAGCGACACGCAGCTTACCACTTAATTAAATAGGTTTCAGTTCAACTCAAAACTATTTACAAAATAACACATGTAATTTCCCAACGCTTGCTTTTAATATTTTAAATCAAATGGTTTTGATTCTTTAACTGGTTTTAAAATATTCTACTTAGGAAAAAGTTGAAAAAAAATTAAAAAAATAGGTGGTATAGTGTTTAAAAAAATTAATAATGTATTTTAACGCTGTTTTAAGCTTCAAAATCATTTAATATCAAAACAGTAAGATCAAAGCCGAGATTTGTTTTAATTTTGTAGTAAAGTAGCTATTTGTTACAGTGGGAGTTATTTACAAAAATGATTTACAGTACTTACTTAATTGAAAAATATTTATAATAAACCATAAATCTGAGTTATCTCTCTAGAAGTTTGAATGTCTCTATTTATTTCTTTGCCTTTTGTGTCAATATCTGAGTGCTGTCCCAAAAATAACAAAGATTCAACCAATTTCATTGGCTCGAACTGACGTAGATATGTCCCAGCAATCTTTATGAACATCACTGCCGATATTGTCTTGATCAACAACGAAGATCTTAAAGAGGTTAATATAAGATTTATCTGGGAAAAACACCGTTCACATTCACTTGAAGATATTGTAATGGTATCAAGGATGTGTATCAATTGACGTAATTCATCTGTATTATTTTTTTCCCTCCGGTTATTCCTGGAAACTTTTTATCATCTCTCTTTCATCAAGCAAGGTCGTCTACACAAATTTCTTATTTCAACTTCCCCAAATGTCAAATGATTTTGTGTTCTTCTGATCACTATTATGGATCTAGAACTCGGGTTCATTTAGGTAAATCAGCTTCTTCATTGTCAAGTAATCTCTTTTCTAATGAAATTTTAATTTTTTTATAAATTGAAGCAGGATAGATTGGTGGGCCTTCTTTTCTATCTTTTTATATATATAGAAATCCCTTGGAAATGAATGAGAGAATTGGCAGCGGTAGTGGCTTTTTCTAGATTTATTGGTCTCTCTTCAAGGATTTGAGCAAGACGTTCAATCGCTTTATTGGCACCATACAAATTTATGGAACGTTCCTACAATTTCAGACTCAGTTCATAAAGCTCTTGAAGTGCATCACACATCAATCCTAAGTCTAAAATAAACTCAACTGTTGTAATTTTCTTCAACAATCCTTCATACATTCACCTATCTTTTCTGTATCTGGAACAATCATCCTTAGGATATGTAAAATGATTCACCTATGCTTTGTAATCCTGCCAAACTGCAAACACTGAACAATACGTGAATATTTACGATTGAAGATCATTTATTTGTGAGTGTTTGAGTCGACGAAAGATCACACACTGGGTAGACAGCACCACAAATTATGACGCAGTTGCAAATGAGATTTCGGATGCCACTTTAAACAAAGGCAATGCTAGGTAGAAATAAACATTTGGTTCTGGCAGAGTCAAAGATAGTAGTCCTAGAATTAGTCAACCAGTCTACAGATTCAATAAAAGTGCTAAAGTTGGCACATCCATCGAACAGTAGCCTAGTAAATTGACATGGAAGTGATCATCATAAATCGGTGCGCCAAGTTCAAGAATGGTTCGTCACCTAAAGAAGCACTTATTTGTGAAGCCATTTCAACCTATTCTTATCATATAACTTAGTGATTCTGGTATGAATAAACGTAGCGAAGCATGTACTTTATTGCTTCAGCTGTTTCTAATAGCTTTGTTTTGAGAAGATGTCTTCCTTACGGATGAGTATGCTTTTTGTAGCAGCATGCGCAGTAGCAATGTCGTTTTCCGGGCAAAGTATGATCCACACTTCACATTGTAGATATAACATAAACCACCACAGCTATGTTGTAGGCAGTTGTTGCTGCAAATTAATGATTGGGCCATATTTTTTTAAGGGAATTCAAAGGAAATCCTATCTGTTAATTCTTTGGAATTGGTTAATACTCCAAATGACGGATAATGGAGATATGGATTGGGTATGATTCCAACAAGACGGTGCGCGTGCCCATTTCACGTTAGCTGTTCATGACTTCCTAACAACAACTTTCCACAAAGTTGGATTGGCCATGGATCTCTAGCATCAAAGTTATCACTATCATGATCTCCCCAAAGTCCTGACTCTACCACACCAGACAACCATCTGTGAGAATACATCAAAGAGAAAGTGGCTGCAAATCACTACGAAACTATTGACTAACTACTAGTTGCTATGAAAGCTGCCTTGGCAAACATAATATCAGTGATTAGGGTTGTGGTCTCAAAAGAGAGGTATCAATACTGTACTCATTAATAGTATCTGAATAAAAAATATCGATACCGTACTAGTATCGAAATAAAAGTATCTATAGCAGTAAGTATCGATATCGAATCACACAGAAACATTTCTGCTTCGTCTGTTTGGGGTACCCTTGAGTTAACTAAGTTCATTGAGCTGTACAAAATATTATTTTGTTTTGTTTGTGATGACCGGGATCACTCCCCATCGGGCATCAGGATGTATTGATAAACAAAGATGAAAGAAGAGCTATGAATTATGACGAGCTAAAAGAGATTGAATGCTAGAGTTGTTTATTTCTTTTCATGAAAAAGTGAGTGAGAATTTAGTAATTGTATAATTTGTTCTTCCTCCACAGTCAACTCTAGTAAACATTTAATCCCAGCATGAGTAAAGATGGTAAAAAACTGTTTCTTTCGATACCGACCTGATACCTGAGTGTAAGTATAAATATCAGTAAAAGTATTAGGAAAAGATATAGAGTAAAAAAATACTAGTATTGAAAGGAAGATATCGATTTTAGTAAAGTATCGACACTTTTTTCACATCTCGACCTATGATGTTAAGAAATGTCACAAATGACATTGAAACGTATTAAACTTTGCAGGGATACAGATGGAACTCACATTGACCAATCAGATCGATAGTTATTTAGGGGTATAGTGAGTTATGGCTCACTATTTATATGAACTAGCCTATCAAACCTTGTGTGACCATTGGGTATGTCATCAAAAACATCTTTTTCTCTGTAACAGTGGGTGAAATCTGACACCTTACTTAGCTATATACATTGTAGTGCCATTAAAGGGATTTTGCTTACGGGTGTGTATAAGATGACCCATTTAATGTTTTCTTTTTATATCCCGTTACATAGTCAAAGTAAATATTCAAAACTCCGTCAATTCACATCGATACAAAACCCTAACTTATGCAGAAGATCCATAGTTTTCGTTCAAACAAATCAACATGAATATTGATGATTGTCCTAGCCATATGAAAATTACTACACTGGCTGAGTTTGAACACAAGTATTAGTTGTTCTTCTAGAAAAGTTTTTAATCATTAGCGTTTTAAAGAGAAACTTCACACCCATGTGTCCTTGACAAAGGATGATTGATTGTACAGCCACCATAAATTCACTAATCTCATAGAGTCGCTGTATATTAGGATTTAACGCAATATGTCATTTGTCATTTGCAAAATATGTTATGTGTGTTCGAATAACGTGGTGGAATGGTTGGATACATTTGTTACTTGCACTAGTAGCCTAATTAACAAAAGCGCTAGAATCACACTTTCATTAATTAAAAAAATGGGGTGTGGCTGTGTCATGGACACGGCCGTGTGTTGTACGTGAATACGTTTATGTAACGTTTTATATTTTTTAAATAAAATATTTTTATCTATGTATACAATATGTGTATATATATATATATATATACAATCGATAGATTTTGACAACAGCTGACAATTAAAACTCAAACGAACATTGTATCTTCTCCAAGTCAAAAGTTATACTAATTGCAAATCTCGATACGCAGCAAAATAACCTCAAAATGGTGGCGCTTCCCCCTTCACCGCGCGCGATGCGTTACTGTTCTCGCTTATTGCAATTAATTCTTTGATCCTTTAACTATCCAGTGGTATAATATGGGGAAATATTCGAAACTACAACACCAAACTGTATCCCCCGATTTTGTTATCATTAGGTTTTTTGGATTAACCCCGTATGGTAGCAAATTTAAAGACGTATTCACGTCAAAATCAGAGTTCTCACCCCTGTCATGCGTTCACACATAAAGCACAAATCAAACATAAAACTTGAACTTGAACTCAAAAAATGGGCTCTTTTACTCTCGTATATTCATATGCCTTGCGGTACATCTGTGTATCTGTTTGAACATGGGGCCAGAGCCGAGATGGTTTGGTGGAATTCATTCAAACGTGATATTAAAATAGTAGCCAATATTGTCAGGTTGAGACTTTATTTCTAGCTTAAAAACAAGGAATGTTAAAACTGAAGAATGATTTTTAGGAATTCAATGATTTACAAAAATGTATATAGAAATGAGTGTTTGTAGATTGATTTACATAGTAAATATTACTGCCTATTTGGTTTTGGAAATAAAAGGACTGAGCAGTAAAAATTTGAAATTATAAAAAAATGTTCTAACGATTTTGTTTGAAATGTAAATTTTTACAGAACAAATAAAATTGTTGGGTATTCTAAAAATAAATTATTTCTTTAAATATTGTTTAACAATGGCTGACATTTGAAATATTGAATTTTATTAAAATAGAAGAGTAATTTCGTTTAAAATTCTGCTTGAATAATGTTTTATAGAATTAAAAAACTTTTTTTTAGAAAATCCTATGTAAATGTCGTGAGTTGATAATCTTTTTTTTAAGTTAAATTTCAAACTTACTACCTTCATACTATTTTATTGTGTCATGTGATAAGGATATACTTTATCATTGCACTCAAAAACCACTTTACCAATTGAAGGGATATTTAGCGTTGGTACAACTCAGAGGTTTGGGTAAGATATAGGCTATTTAAAACTACTTATACAGCTTAAGATAAAACACCAACCCTACCCCTTTTGCACCCATGCATTATCTCTGGAACCACTATAAAAGGGAGGTGACTAAATTAAACATTATATCACCCACTTTGATGGACGTATGGTCTAAAGCGCTACTCTCAAGGTAGATTAGACTACCGATAATGGGAAGATCGAGGTTTGAATCTTGATCGGGTGTATTGAGGGTGGTTATCTTAATTGGTTTTCTACCCTCCCTCCCTCTTAATGGAATCTTGTTTTTCCCTAAAATCATTAGCGTAATTAGTAAGTAAGAGTATAACGCAAACGAGTGATAAGATTTGGTTATAAAAATGGTCTTATTGTTTAGAAAATATTAGAAATATTATACAAACTAGTTTCATATAAAAAATATACGGTACTGGTTGTCATCATAATGTTTTATTTCTTACGTCAGCTATGAACTAATTTATATAGGTACAGTCTGTACATTAAATGTGAAACAGAAGATTAATCTGTGATCATGTGTCCTATAGTTAATTTACTATATAAATATGTTTTTATTGGAAACATTACTGTTGATAATATCAAATTGTTAAATAAGACCTAGAAAAGCCAGCTTAGTATTTTATATTGAAAAAAAAAACACATTAATAAATAAAACCTTCCTTCTTTGGCATCAAGGAAATAATAATTTAGAATTATATATTATTTCTGCTAACAACAAATTAGGGATATAAAAGAGAGAGGTTAAATGTTTAATATATTGCAGTGTTTTATTTTGTGACAAGATCCAAGCGTTAGCTTTATATCTACTTTAAATATGTTAATCCTAATTTTCAAAGATGTGATGGAAAGCGATTGAACTAAGATATTTATGTTTTAATTTTTTTTAGCAAAAATTTATTTTGCTCAAAATAAATAGTAAATTATGGTCCGGTGGATATAATTAGTTATATTTATTATAAATATTGAGGAATTTAAGCAAACACTTTTTTAATCGAGACAAAATTCTATTCAAATTCCACTTTGCTCATGACAAATACCAAAACACTATTAACATTATGAAAAACCAAATTAAAATAAACTTTTCCACTGAAACAATATTTGATTTATTTTGACCAAATTAGCTTTTTGTTAAAGACACTGTAAAAATACAAAACTTATTCACACTCCCTTAAACTCTCCCTCTGGGTTCTCAAATTATTTTATTTTACATTTATTTAATTTATATTTGTAATGAAAGTATTCCTTACTTAATACTACCCCTCAAAGCATTGCTGTAGCACAGTTTGCGTTTGATAACATCTCACGGCGTGTTTCAAAATTTCCTTGCACCTCGAGGCTGATTCACATCAACGTTTAAAACCAAACATGGTCTCTGTAATAGACTATATGGTAAAGAGTGTGCGATTTCATCGTATTAGTTGTTCACCATTTTTAACGCCTAATCATCTGTACAGTCTTTAGACTACTTTGTTAATGGCCACATATTAATCAGATCATTTTTGTCCCCTGTGGTGGATACACGTATTAAATGCTAGATTTGTCCGTGCCTCACCTCCAGCCACGGTGGCAGCGATGACGGCCTGAGTCCTGGCTTCAAGTCCCCGAAGTGCTGGGTGCTGAGCCGTCAAGACCAGACCGTGGTTCGTTCCCAAGGGAGGGGAGGAAGACACTGACACACCTGGAACTAACCACCATAGTCATGGTCCACGTCAGGTGAAAGAGGTACGGGGCCTGGAGCCTAGCCAAAAACGTAAACCCAATAGTTTTTTAAATTTGTTTTAATGTATCACATTTGAAAGCTAATGTAGGTTTTGACTATACTCTTCATCTCATTTGTACTATGGGGCTATGGTGGCGCTCAGTTGTACCAAGATAATATCATGGGAGTGAGGTGAAAATATGGAGAAAATTATAATAAAGTCAGCTGCTTCAGTTGTCGGATGGTATGAGGTGTCACTATCACGAGAGACTTGACTGCCGATGACTGGAATATATGAAACCCGATTGAATGTACTGATGGTGGTTTTATCTTAATGATTTTCCACTATAATTTCAAGAATAAACTTCTTATAGACTCAACCTTCAACATCTCTAACACGTTATCTTAATTAGTATACATGGGTACAGCTTGAAAATTTAATAAGATGAGGTTCAAAATATAAATACACAAGTTTACAATATAAGAATTATTATTTAAGATAATCTCTACTTCACAATTAGGACGTAGGCTACAAATAACACGAGAGTAATTTTTACTAAGCCTTAGCGCCAACATATCCATCTTGAGGGTTTCAAAGGAATCCATATTTGAATGCTGGGCTGGATACTTCAAGCGGAGGCTTAGTCTTTTAATGATTGAGAGCAACCAACCTCTCTCTCCAGATCACTGATCCTATTATTATGAGATTATAATTCATACAGAGGATCGTAGAATCTAGTAAAGTAGGATTAGTGAAAGAGTTTAACGTAAAAGGTGATTAAGAAATCTTTGACAACAAGATCTGATAAATAAGATGGAAATTAAAAAAGTATAACCAATTCATATTAGGATAAACTACCTCTGATTATTAAGTCAGGCGAGTTCTTAAGGCTCGAATTACTATTGGAACTATAATATGATTTTCCGATTTAAAAAATCTACACTGTAAGACGTCTTTTGAGAAAATCCTCTTGGACATATTTTTCAAGATGATCAAGATGATAAACAGTATATAATAATTGTCGTTGAAAACCATACTGATCAAAGGAAAAGAATATTTAGAAATTCACTATACCCCCTAAAACACTAGTTAATATACACCCCATATCACACTGGATGATACGCATCCCATAAAAAGAACTGGTGATTGTGTACCCCATAGCACACTAGTTAATATACGAGTATTTTTGTTTAAAGATTTTGCAGACGCAACTGCTCATGGTAGTAGACTGATAAATAAAAGCAGGACTCTTAATCATCTATCACACGGGAATGTTCTACTCCTTGATGGTTACTAGCAGCGAGTAAATTAAATAAACTAGCGTAACATGAACTCTCAACTTTAGGCTAGGGAAGGTAAACCTGATTAAATTTACTAGCGCTAGTCGACGGAACAAGGTTACGTGACTGATTTACCACTAACAACTAGCGCTCAACAATCCTCGTGATAACTCCACGAAATGGCACTAGTGCTAGTAGAAAAAGAACACAAGCATATTAAAACATCATGCTTTACACCCAGCCACGGACGACATTTCAACACAACAACCACCCAGCATATATTATGCTCGCCGCTAGCTTAACTAGCTTCGTGTGACAGGGTTACTAGCTGATAGTAGGTCTTGATAATTAAAGCAGATATTACTTGCGGCCAGTAAACTAGCATTGTGTGACGCAGGCTATAGCCTGGACTTACTTATAAATGATAATAGTTACAACCTGACTCAGGGTGTGAAAAATCTACTGGATTTCCAAGTACTATTTTATATGTATTATACATAACTAAAAATCATTTTTATGCTCCAGATGAAATAATATATACTATAATAAATATTATATAACGGGTTTCATCCCTCCCGAGGAAGACTTATATCATGAATATGTAAATTCATCCCATATGTGTGCTACAATATGATCCTAAGCTCAGCTTGGACCAAGAATAATGGAGCGAAACTTACATTCCTAAAGTCTTACCATAAATTTGGTGTTGAGGAGTGTTACTTCAAATAATTGAAAATTCTCACCCAAAATATTTATAATTATCAAGTGGTTAATAAAAAGTAATGGTAGTAGCACTTTGGTTGGAAATGTTGACTGCAACCGTAAATTCTAAAGAAGGTATAGTGTGTGGTGAGATTTTGATAGATATGTTATTTTGATACAGTAAAAAAAATTCTAATAAAAAATGCTTCTAGTTTAGGAATGATTAATAGTTTAGATTAGTATTTTCTTTTTATACCTGATTTATTTGAATCCTTTGAAGTTTAACCACGTGAACTATCAGTAACATACTTAAACTTAATGATAATGTTGCTAAATATAACGCTTTAACTGTTAGTAAAGAAGGGAACATCATGGTTCCTGACAAAGCTTGACTTATTTAAACCATTTTCGACCTTTAATCTTTTACATTTATCTAGTGGAATATGTCCAGATTTTTACCCAATAAAGATTTTACGAGAAACACAGAATAGGTGTCAGTCAGAGTAGAAGTTGGTAATACCTACTATAAGTTCTAGAAACATAAAACAGTTGTAACATGCATCACTTATCAACTAGGATTCAGCTCGCTACCCTTACAGTCCTGGTTATGTTTATGTTTCCCTTCCTTCATACAGGTCTTCTGCACGTGATTACACCCTGGAATTGGGGGTTGCTTTAGTGTGACATCCTGTGTGGCGTCCTTGCTGTAGCCTTCTAGACGTCTTTAATCAAGGGGTGTTAGTAGACTATTCCAGCACTCCCAGTCAAACAAATATCCGTTAACTGTTAATTGAAGATCAGTGACCAGCTATTGCTGCAAGATTTTTTTAGTGCTAATATAAGATACTCCCGCCTACCCCCTTCTCCCAGTTTAAGATACTCACTTGTCAGTTTTGTTAAATCAGATTATTGCTGCAACATATGGTCTTGCTATAAGACACTCCCCCCATCTCCCAGTTTAAGATACTCACTTCTCAGTTTTGTTAAATCAGATTATTGCTGCAACATATGGTCTTGCTATAAGACACTCCCCCCATCTCCCAGTTTAAGATGACTCACCTGCCAATTTCTGTTAAATAAGACTATTGTTGCAACATAATATGGTATTGTTAGTGTTATCTGTAAGACCCTTCAATCTTCATCCATCTTGAAAAAGAGTGATACAAATTTCAACTAAAGGTTACCTGATTCCCCTACTGATGGTTCGCAAGAGATTACCTTGTTAGTGCTACTATCAAGGGTCTTATTCTTCAAGCTGTTACACAACATCCCAAGATATGGTCTAAAAGTCACCTGCAGGTGGAGGCGGCGTCATACTGCCATTACTGCAGGAGCTGGCCGTGCTGTTGTTACTATCTGGTGCCCCACCTCCACCCATGTGTATCTCCGCCTCTATGCCACCCCCAGGCTTGCCTCCTCGCTGAGTGTTGAGGATCTGCATCTCCCACATCTGCTCCTGGCGGATCTCATCATTGTAATCCTAGGAAAACAAACAATTAGCTTTTTGATAAAATAATATCCTATTTATTTTTATTTTATTTACCTTCTCCTTGTTTGATATTTGCTTAGTCTGCTATGACTACAAGTTTTGGTATTATTATCGATATGACACCATCTTCAAGTCTTATTTATGGTAAAAATGATGTTCTTTTAAATACATACTATCAGAAAGTTTATTAAAATTTTGATGTATTATATGTTTTGTCATTTTAGATATAATACTTAAAATTTTCATAAAGTTTCTGATAATTTGCATTTAGAAGAATATTATATTTATTATCACTAACACCTGACTTTGGTGTCCCATCAATAATAGCAGTGAACTATATCATCAAAAAAGACTAAACAATATCAAACTAGAAGGGAATAAAAATAAAAATAAAGAAGATATAATTTTATAGTTAATATTTTCCTTACCAAATCAAATATGAACACTAAGCATTTTTTTTATTGTTTATATTTTTATTCACTTGACATTCCAAGGATTTTATCAACGAATATCTTATTTAGGTGTCTGTGGTGTACCTATTTTCTAATGAACGGGTCATTGCATTTTGTATATAAATAAGCTATAAAGTGTAATGATGTCTATAGCAGTACATTTTTCGAAAGCATTTGATCTAAAAGATTTGATTTAATTTAATTTTTAACAATCATTATATAGAATTAGTTTTAAAGTGTTTTATTATTTTTTGTCTAGCATCTTTAAATCAGACTGCTTATTCTGCAAATGGTAGTGAGTGAATTATTGTCTATTAACGATGTGTATTTATTATTTTATTTCAGGAAAAATATAGAGGGCTTTTTTAAGTTGGTATTTCAAGAGCGTTAAGGTGGTAAAAAGGGGACGTGATAAAAAACAAGCGTTTTTGTAGTTATTATAGAACAATATTTTTTGGAGAAAATAAATAAAATATTGCTTCAGTATGATCATAGAATTGAATTTTTTTCACATTGTGACCTCAAAACCTTTTTAATATCTTTCAAGAGTGTTCTAGAATTCAATGATAACTTTTTCTCTTCATTTAAATAGTTTGTTAGATAATTCTATCATACTCATGAAAGATATTCAACAACTGTTGATATCACTAATTGAAGAAAATTAAACTCTATATTTGTACTGAAGCAATATTTTATCTATTTTGGCAAAAACAAGCTTTTCAATAAAAACTGCAAAACAATGGCCTTTTTTCGCGTACCCCTCCATTCTTCCTAAAGTGGATGATACATTTATATACTCTCTTTTATTTGGCTTACATAGCATTTTACAACCATTCTTAGGCCCTTAGAAATATTTGTATATAACATCTCTCTCTTTTTCTCTCTCTCTCTATTTGTGTTGCTTCCCCCCTTACTTATTTTTTTCAATGATGTTTCTAGCTGAGCTGCAGTTTGAATATAAACTGGTGATTCTACCCTTGTACCTTACTCTTGTTTGGATCCTCACCAAGGAAATTTCTTGTCTCAGAAAATGTAAGCTTTGTACAATCATCTGTTCAAAATTTATTGTTTCGGCGTAAGTATTTATAAACATATTAAATATTTTTTTAATTTGTACTGAAGCAATATTTTATCTATTTTGGCAAAAACAAGCTTTTCAATAAAAACTGCAAAACAATGGCCTTTTTTCGCATACCCTTCCATTCTTCCTAAAGTGGATGATACATTTATATACTCTCTTTTATTTGGCTTACATAGCATTTTACAACCATTCTTCTGGTGCGTATAACCCGAACGGGTAGTAAGACGTGGTGCTAATAATAATAATACAACCATTCTTAGGCCCTTAAAGATATTTTTATGTAACATTTTTATGTAACTAAATCGAAGAGTACGTGACAACGTGTAAGTTTAAATGTTGAAAAAGGAATATGTTGGCCCTTATGGCGTGGTAGAATTAATCTTGTAGGAGACTTAGTTCAAATAAATTGTTCCTTATTGGTCAATAGTTTTTACTTATTTAATACATTATCTACAATCTATATTTTGAAATCGTTGTTATTAATGTTTAAAATTAAAGATCAGAAAGATTAAATGAAGCTCTTCTGTTTGCATATTTGAACTGAAGAATACTGAATAATAATTTTTGAGGAATATTAAATGCAGTTGAACTCTATTTTGCATTCCTCGGATAATTAAAGTTGTTCTCAATAATAACAGTAATATTTACTTATTTGACAAATATATATATATATCATATTGTTGGAATATTAAAGTTAATAATTATGTTTGGAATATATATATTTTATGGTTTAAACTTCTTTTATAATTCCTTTAAATAAATTATATTCAAATCATTGACCCCTGATTTATCTTTTATGTGTCATCCCACCCAAAGCGTTACCGATGTTGTCGCATAAAATAAATACCTCTTGTCATTTAATAATTATTTCCTTTTTAAATAAAAACTTAGGTATGTATGTGAAGTGATCCGGCTGGATAAAGTTCACAAACACATATACATATATATATGTGTGTGTGTGTGTGTGCATTGTTCATATGGGTTTCACCACAATTTGTTTATTTATTTTTATTGTTATTTTGTACTTTCTCCCCCTTTGCCCTAAGGACTCAGTATTGGCACGTTTATATAGTAACTTTAAAATCAAAAAGGGGTCCAATAATTTGTTACAATAAGAGTTATCAATACATTATTTATACTAATATTAGTAATATTCATTAATATTCTTTGATGAAAATTATATTAGCTGTATTCAAATTAACTTAGATAAAATATATTACCAAATTTAAATTAAATAGAAAATACATAATTAGTTTTCAGTTTATTCAAGTTTAGATTACTATTTATTCAGCATAGAGCACACATTTTTACAAATGACATAAGTTTAAAGGAATTCCCTGTATTATTATCATCGACGTTTCATTAAAATAATTATTTCAATTAATTAATTAATTATGTTCTTAATTTAGGTAAATTAAGAGTTGATCCTCAAGTGAGACTAATGTTAATTTTAATAGGTGAGAAACTTACTAATACATTGAGTTTGTTGGTGTATATATATATATTATACAGTAATACACATTTAGCTTATATCCCATAATAGCATTCATTCAATGCTATTTCTTATTGTATCATAGTTTTACAACCAATTCTTTTTCCAGCTTGTGGCAGTTATTTATTCAAGCCAAGTATTTTCCACTGCTAGCTTGCTAGTCCTGTTGTAGATTCGCATGCCATCTAATCTAACTTAAGATTAGGACAGGCACAGCATCCAGTCCCCAGCCTTTAATTCATCACTGGGAAAGGGTAGGCACTCATCTCACCACTAATAAATTTTTTTGGCCATGCTTGGAATCGAACCCGAAACCATTGGCTCACTAGACAGACACACTACCAACTGAGCCAGGGTATCGGATTATTTTATCAAATTAATGAAGCTTGATACAATTATTGTTGTTTCGAAGTTGCTAAAATAACCTATACAGATATTTCAAGGCCATAGCTTCCACCCCTTCCTAGTCATTAACAGGGGTTGTTCGAATTGTTTAGTCTGTATTCGTGCGCTATTAGTTGAGACACTTGTGATTCTTTTAAGTTGTAACTTTATAAAAGTGGTACGTTTTTTCGGTTCTAAGGATGTCTAAAAACGTAAGCGTTTAATTTGAAGAACAACATATTATTATTATTATTAATATTATTGTTATTGTTATTGTTGTTGCTATTATTATTATTATTATTATTATTGTTATTGTCGTTGCTATTATTATTATTATTATTATTATTGTTGTTGTTATTGTCGTTGCTATTATTATTATTATTATTTATTATTATTATTATTATTATTATTATTATTATTATTATTATTATTATCACCACGTCTTACTACCCGTTCAGGTTATACACTATAAGAAAAAATATAAGTTTTGAAAGTGAGTGAGAAAGAAAAGTTAAGTGTTCGTGATTTGGCCACTAAATTTGACGTGGGAAAAACCCAAATCAGTGACCTTCTGAAGTACAAAAATATTTTTTTAAATCTTTGCCTTCTATTTTATATGCGTACTACACGCTTGCAATAGGATTACTTATGACGTGGAGGTCGGGGTTCAGATCTCAGAAGTACACCCTGAGGGTCGTTTTACTCATGTGATTTATCAGTGTGGTTTTATCATCCCCTCTCGACGATAATTTGAGTTCCCTTTCTCTAAACTACCCCCTTCAACTACGCCATATAATTAAGCCACTAAATAGTGTCTGTGTTAAAATGTATTAACTAACAATTGAAACAGTTTTGAATGGTAACCCTCCAGATTGTGTTAGGTTCATTACAAAATAACAGTAAACAATCAACCACGAGGTTATAGGTAACGTGAGCTCCAAGAGAGACGAACAGTGTATTTTAATGTAACAAGTCTATGAATAAATAAATATATAAAATATTTGGATTAAGGTGGTCGCCTCGTTAAACAAGAAAGTGGCACAGAGACGTTCAGACCTAATGCCATTTTCACTTCTATGATACATGATACATGATACATATGATACATATGATACATTTGAAATATTATCAACAGGGATATGTTTTATTAACAACCCCATAGTTTGAGTTTTATTGATCTAGACATTATTGCGTGGAAACGTGATCTTCAAGAAACCGGTGAACCTCGCAGATAAAAAACTACTTTACATTAAAAATAACTAGAAAAATAAAAATATTCCATACATAAACAATTCCCCAAAAATGTATCCACTTAGCCGCTACTGTTAGAAGATACTAAACACCATGTGACACTCGCCCTATGAAGCAAGCTCATTACTAAATACCCAGCCTTAACTAATATTTTACCATTTAGTTTAGTCGCTAAGCAATAACACGAGTAGAACGTTTAAAAAACCGAGACCACTGGACCTAGGTTCGAGACCCTTAGAACAAATTATGTAACGTGTCTCCCGAAATACCCCTTTGTTATCTGAGTCCTATGCTTAGCATACTGCGGAATGATGAAGATAGTTACCCTATACAGAATAGCACAATGAGAACAATTCTTAGTTTGGGAAAAAGACCATTTGGAATAATGTTACACATTATGTACACTATTTTGTAGTAAAATGAGAAAATTAAACCTTTGGGTTC
Organism: Timema bartmani; assembly: GCA_902151455.1. Lineage (NCBI taxonomy): Eukaryota > Metazoa > Arthropoda > Insecta > Phasmatodea > Timematidae > Timema > Timema bartmani. The sequence goes on along the minus strand of CABFWB010001008.1, from coordinate 4,151 downwards.
TATAATAATTTATATATTAAAGTTATTCTTAAAATGTGTTGTTCTTCCCCAGCTAGAGCTGTCTGAGCTATTAAGTATAGTGACCACAATTGTGAGCTATTATTTTGTTTCAAATTTATGGATATGATAATATGTCCTTTTTTAATTAATCGGTTTCTATGCAAAATAGTGTTGCTAAGTCTCTCCATATGCTTTATCTCAAGGATGAGAGTGCAGTTTTGAACGTTATCATTTCTATCGTATTTAAAATTAAAAGTTAAAACTTAGATAAATTGCTTTAGAAATATATATAAAAATTAAATTTATAGATTAAACAGTTTATTATTTTCAAAAAAATTTTAGAATGTTTTCTAAATTGTTATTTCTATTTTATATTTTAAATTAGGGTTTTATCACTATTTATAATACTGTTTTAATACTTAATTTTTTATTTTAAAATATTTAGGTCCTTCTTGCATTTTTAAAGTCGATACATTAATGTTTATTCTAATAAATTTGCTTACAGGGTGAATTGGACAGTTAACAAAGGAAAGAGTCACAGCGTCTATCACTGTCTCTTTTCATCACTTTGGTATCGCCCGTGTAGTAGTTTAGTTCCGTTCCAACAAGTTTCCAGGGCCTCCTGGTGCTACTGTCTAACCTATCAGAAGGCAGAGAACTAAGTTGCAACCCTTGTGATAGGTTCTAAATATAAAAGTAGTCTGTGACGTCAGTGGACAAAAAGGGGAGGGATGTTTTCAGAAAGACCAAGTGCTGGAAGTGTCGAGACACAGACGCTATTAGACTCGAGATGTGACCTGACGTTCGTTGCACGTGTTTCATTTTATAATGTAAAGCAAACGCATTTATACTTAACAAGAATTTAGATGCATTATCAGACGAGAAGCATATTATGTTGTTAATTGATACTAAAATAAAACTAAAATCTTAGTCAAACTATTTGTTTGCATCGTTTAATAGACAAAATAGCTTAATCATCTTGTGCTTGGGGAATATAGATGTCATCAGCTCGTAAGAAAAAAACGCGATAGTAAGTACAAGTAGGGAACCGTATTTACTACAACAAGTTTAAACATCGCGAGGTGCCCTTAGGCACTACAAAGCCAGCCCAGTGTGGGGCATGCGCCGTAGAGTAGGATCATCTTGGCAAGTCGGGTGTTATATAAGCTACAGGCTAAATTTACAACACTATCCAGAACACTGAAATTATTAAAACAATAATTTATCATATTATTTTATCCATTTAGTCATATAATATTTGATTTTATATTTGACCTGAAATATTATTAAAATTAAATAAATATTTTGTTCCTTACTAGAGGGTAGGGCAGAAAATGTTGATACGTTTAATAACACTCTATCCTTACTATTTTAACCACTAAATGCTTCAAATTAAACTTTAAATAACAACAAATGATTTATCATTTTCTACATAAGTTATCTTTGAACTATCCATTGTCTAAAAATAATGTACTCAAGATGGCCACCGTTTTATTCCAAACAATATTGTTTGTGCTTCTTGAATCTTGACATGAATTTGGACAATATCTCTTGTTGAATTGCTTCAACTTACATCACAATCCTAATGTCCTGAATTATTCTTGTGCAAGTCACATAAACATTATTCTTTAACTTGCCCTACGAGAAAAAGTCAGGTGCTGTTATGTCTGGTGAACGTACTGGTCAGGCGATGCCTCCATATCTTGGATCAAGGTTCACAGAAAACATTTTGCAAAGCACCTCCATTGATGTTCGACCTTTCTGACCCCTGAACTTCAATGTGAAGGAATGGATAGCAACAACATGTGGTTCCAGCAAGATGGGTCAACGACCCACACAGCCCTAACATCCGCCTAATTTGATGACGAAATACCCTCCGGTCGGTTGCCCAACATCGTCACAACCCAGGCGGAGAGATTTGACGTTTTCTTGTGAGAGATGTTAAAAAGTCGTGTCCACGCGACTTGCCAAAGAACAATTCAGGAACACAAGGAAAAAAATGTGGTGGAAGATGAACAATTCAACAGGAAACATTGCACAAGGCCACGTCAAGTTTCAAGAAGAGCATACAACAGTCTATGTTATATAATGGTGGCCACCTTAAATATAATTTTCTAAAAAAAACAACGAAAAACTCAAGTGTCTAGAAAATGGTCAATATTTTGTTGTTATTCTAAGTTAATTCCCATCCTGTACCGTGATTAGCATGTGTTTTGTTGGTGTCAAGCTGGATCTATTTTTTTATATTCATTAATAATTGTAGAAATTTTAAGGTGAAAGATAACTTTATTATCTATAGATAAGAGCTAATAATTTCAACCATAAGAAGAAGATCTTGTAGAAAATAATTCTAGACAGAAAAAAAAAACCTCACTTTAAATTTGTATATATGGTAGGCTGTTGTTGTACGATAAACATATTTCTAGTCGAAGAAGTAACTCGCCTAGAACTTTAAGTTTACTCATATTATTCCATCAGGTGTTAAAAACCATATTAATATCTTTAAACTTCACCAATTTCCAATTATACAACCATCATATTTTCTTCTTTTTTCTTATCTTCCACTTTGATCTAAAAGCCCAGGAACAATAAAAAATTGACATTTCCTCCGGTGCAATGACAACAGATGAGATTAATTTAATAATCTGTTTGTGTAAGGTTAATGTTTTAAATATCAGTAAAATGCCCAGTATAATATTTACATTAAATAAGAAAACCAATGGATAAACTTCACTTTGTTTAAACTCGCTAGTGCTATAAGACATAATTACCATTCTAATTTTCTAAACTGATACTCGGAAAGTAAGTAATCAAAGTTGGCACACTTGTATCGTATAACAGCCTTATTTTGTAGCTTTCATATCCATGAGATTGTCTTTCAAGCTCGGCGGTGAATTGTTTACATTGGTAAAAAGAATACTTCTTCAGAACTGGATAGACATGTACTGTACAATACCAAGGGAACGTTAACCACCAATGTTTATCCTATCATCGTTATGACTAGTTGACTAGTCAGTGGTAGTCTCTGATGTGACGCAGGGAAGAAATTTGACGCATACTACTTGTAGAAATCGAGAAGAATTAGGCCGCTACTTTTAAAATAGCTGAAATAAATAACATTATACTTTAATTTGAGTTTTATTAATATACATAAATGTGTGAAAATGTGAGGTTAAATAACTTTCAACGAATTTTTAAATATATTCTCGCATCTATGAGACTAATACTAAGAGCTCTTTATTTTGCCTTTAACTAACAAATACTGTAGGTTTTTTTTATAGTTTCACAACAAAAATTATTAAGATATTTAAAAACAAGCATGAAACTTTCCTCTCTACCTTTTATCTTTAATTAATATTATAAATATTTCATAAATAATAAAAGCATTTATTAAATAAAGAATACTTAATGATGAGTAAAATTAAAATTGCAATATTATAATTAATAACTAAAAATTAAGTACATTATTGTAGGTTTTATACCAGAGTCGTCGACTTTTGCTGATAATAATAGTAATCATCTCTATTTTATAATATAATGCCATTATGAGATACAAATTTGTTTATAGTACTGCGTAATATAGCACTTGGACTCGGAACTATGAACATCCCAACAGAGTAAGCCCAACGTAGAGAATCACCATCATACTCTCGGAGTTCCTTGTCATGTATGAGGCAATCTAAATTGTTAATGACACAAACACCATGTCAGAGAAAAACACAATCATGTACTAGCTCGATGCTAAAGTACCCAAATAAAAAAACACCGTTCCTAATTAAGATACCTAATGTACTGTACATTTAGTGAATTAAAATTAAAGTTTGTAGCATGTTCAGTCTCTGAACTGTATATATTTAATATTGTAATATAGCTCTAGTGTAGTAATTTGTTTAACATAGGTTTTTATATATAATGCTTTATACATACTGATTTTGTATTTGTTGATTATTCTTCGGACGTATTCCCGCCGTTTTTGATGGTATCCCTCCATTTTTGAAATAGTTGAAAGTGAGGGGGAAGAAAGGTTATTTGTTTTTGAGAGAGAGAGCAGTTCAGTTGAGCGCGGTAGTCAGGACACATAGGGTGGTTGCCAGAATGGGTGAACTAATTTATGCACAAATAGGTGTCTGAGTGCGAGTCAGGTGTTACAG
>CABFWB010001007.1:182247-197332 GCA_902151455.1 Timema bartmani | reverse complement strand
GAAAAATAGAACCAGTTCTATCTTTCAAGCGCGCTCGCTCCAGTCTGGCCACCTCTCATTACAACCAATGTGGTCTATTTCATATTTTTGTCGCTCGCCCAGTCTGGCCGCCCCCTAACCCGGCCTTCAGACTGACAGAAGTATACCTGAAACCGGTCGCTTTGGTTTGGTGTCCCATCATCTCTCCACTGTAAGGACCGGTTATCACAGAACGCCAAGCTAAACTAAGCTATGCTATGCTGTACTACGCTTTGCTATGCTATGCTAGCGTTTGGTCAGTTTGGTTTGGCTCAGATGGTAGTACTGAAGAAAAGGAGTTGCTGGTTGCTGTTTTGGAAGAGTAAGATAATGCAGGAGGTGGAGGACGGATCTGGTCCCACGAAATAAACCTGCTATGGTATTTTAAGTTACATAGACATTAATATTGTTTGACTTTTTCCATTAATGGTTTCATTGTAATATAAAACACTTATTAAATATAAAACCTAAATATAATATTTCTTAAATACACGTTAAACAAATTGAAAACAAAACGTCAACACTTCTTTGGTTGTTTTCAACAATCCAGTACTGAGTCTGTTCAACACGTAACCCAAGCTGAGCTATGCGCATGCGCAACGTAAGATGGCTCAAGATGAAATATGGAAAAATTGTCCGACCAGCAATTGGAAAAAACATAACGTGACTTAGTAAGACATAACTTTGCTTAGCTCAGTTTTCTGTGCGAGCCAACAACATTTAGTTTTATGGTCAGCTATTTTTCTAAACAGTTAGAAGAGCAAATCTTAGCTTAGCTTAATTTAGCTTAGCTTAGTTTAGCTTAGCTTAGCTCTCAGTATGAACCAACCATAGTGCACTTCATCTAAAGTATATTCCTTATCTCGGCCCCTTAGATTAAGAAGTTAATAGCCCTCGCGCTAAGTCTAGTATTCACCTGTAAACACTGTTTGCAAACTTTGTTCGTAAACTGTTTCTTGTGTTTCTAAAATATTTCATGTCACTTACAAACATAGGGAAACAGTTTTAAAACACAGGGAAGCAATTGTTGTCAAGTTGTTTGCAAAAAGTTAAATAAAGATTCTGTAGCGTCCAGACTTAAATGATCAAACAAACTAATTACTTATGATGCTCTTTTTTTTTAATTTCAAATAAGTCTTATGCTTTCTACGAAACTGCACATGAAGGGCCTTAAACTTTTTCTAATTTTTTTTTATCACTTAGAACTTTTCATCGATTTCATTTAAAACATTTCAGTTTTGGACATGATTATTTTGGTCTTCATCCGTCACATCCCAAAAAAGTGTATTGGCATGAAATATTTCTATCGGTTTAAGAGGGTTTTTTTCAGATGTCCATGACATGATAAACTAGAGCGAAACGTATAAATCAGGAACGGATGTGCTCTGGGCGAACAACATAATCAGGCTGGCCCGCGTCGCTTGTTGTCGCACTGTTGCAAACACTTCCAGACATGCAACCTTTGTCTCTTGTATTCCATTTGAAATGGATTACAAGAAATATTGTTTTCTCTTCAGGAAACGCAAAGGTAAGATGAAAACTTGTTTCAAACAGTTTGCAAACCAATCCCAATCTGTTTCTGAAAAACATGAAAATTATATTCCTGAAACAAGAGTAACATCAGTTGTATAATATGTTTCAAACAAAGTTTTCGGAAAATGTTTTAAAATATGTACTAGGCTTGGACGGGAAAACTTTACAAAAACAAATAATTAAGAATTTAAAGGACGATAGACATGGCTAATATAATGACTAAAGCGCGGACTTTGACGAGCTAAAGATGATAAAATAAGATCTAAACATTCTAAAAAACTAATTCAAATTTACAATAAATTACATAAAGTATGAACAAAAATTGTAATGAATGCACATGACTAAATTAAACATGCACTTTACACAATTGAAAACTAAAAAATATTTATACAATGAAAAGTATAAAACGACTAAACTATTGCATTCTGCTGAATATAATATTGATTTACAAATACCTACTTCAAATGTAATAGCTACCCCTTCCAAACACAGCCCTCTCCAGATTAGTTACAGTCTCACCAGGAATGTGTATTTTGCAACCAGACAAGAAAAGAGGACACAAAGTTCATGGCCTACATTATCTTATCATTCAGACAACTTGTGTCGAAAATATTTATGTTTGATCATTATTGCATTTATAAAATATTTATAGTATTTAAAATACGCTTATTCAACATAAATGACTAAAATGACTCAAAAATTACTCAAACAAAGAAAATATATTGGCTAAAGTCCAAAATTCCAAAAAATTACCTTTGAAAAAAGTTTTTTAAAACCAGGGGATCAATTTATATTATACACATGATCATTATCTGTGATTTACCAAAAATAAATGGTGCGGTACTCCGCACGGACTTTTTCCCTCCATTGTGTAAAAATGGAAATATTTATTCAAAACTCGTAATATATGCGAAATGAAATAATATACATTACAAACCCAAGCAAAAATTACGTTATACTTAAGTAAAACATTTTTTGACTCCCGGCTTTAAATTTTATAATTTTATTTTTAAAGAATTAAAGCTCTCATTTGTATATTTGACCAAAAAAATATTTATACTAGGTCCACGTGGGTCAACACTTCGTATTAAAATTTTGACTTCCAGTTAAAATTTTCGACATTTTATTAGAGGTTGCATATCTTTTGGCTATCGCATAGATATTAAATTCCTCATTTATAATTTAGCTCAATAAAAATCGTAGATATTAACTAATGAGTCTAAAATGATAGAGATAGATCATTGCTGTATAAAAATTTCTCCTAAGAGGTTAAAGAAAAAGATAGCATCAACTTTTTGAGAGACTTAATTATTTACTCACTCTATGGGATTAGAGAATTATTGTGTTAAAACTTGAGTAGTATCTCTGTACAACTAAAGCTCACAAAATTGTATGAATATATTTGCCAATATCTCAGAAATTATTGGTTTCATAAAGATGTATTTCAAATAAAAGTTTTTTTTATTTTTAATGGTACTACAATTTTGCAATGACAAGTTATTTAGTATCTCAAATAGTTGCGACGATACGGAAATTTCCGCGTTTGTAAAGTACCGTAAAAGTAATTTTAATGTAAAATGAAAATATCCATTTTTTATAATCTTAATCAACGCCTAGATACGAATTCTAATCAAAATCATTTTAGCCAATTTTGAGAAAATCAATTTAATCTCTTTTCGCCCTTTATTAAACTACTATTAATTTTAGGGTTAAACAGACACGGAGACAGACGGCATTGCAAAAACAACTTTTTAGGGTTCGGGGGTTCATGAAACGTCGAAATTCATCAAAATCTCGAGTTTGATTTTTTTTGACAATCACAATACTTTCTCTAACTGTACGGTAGCGAGAAAATAAAAAAAAAAGTAAAAAAAAAACATGGCTTCACAATCTGGGTATTAGTAATGAGATTAATGACTTTTACTATTACAAGTCTTTTCACAGTCTGATTTTGGAATACATGGGGTTGTGAACGAGTGTGTGGCTAAGTTTGTTCGCCTTTATCCGCATGGGTGAAAACGCGAACTAAAGGCGTCCATCCATCATGGGTTCAAAATTCGGTAGGGAACGGAGAGGATAGTTTCTTTATTAGATGGTTTTCCACTCTCCCTCCATCCAAATATTTCTTTATCATACCTACCTCATGAGTGAAAGTGTGTGGATGCCCCAGACGAGAAGAAGACGTGGAGCATGAAATACAGTCCGATTTTCATCGGAAGGGCTTTTAGAAAATACAATTTTTTTTGCTCTCAACATTGATAATATTTTATTATATTATTAATTATATATTATAGGTATTAAAATATAAATATATATCAAAAGTGACCGCTGCATTTCTCATGACTTGACGTATGAACACGGTAATATAGTGACTTTTATAAATGTAATTAAAGGCTCTTTTTATGGATACACTAATTGAGTAGTAACGAGTAATGTAGAATTTATAAGAAATGTAACAGAATTTGTGTGGAGAGAGAGAGGGCGAAACCAATTAGATAAAAAGGTTTTTTAAAAAGACAGCTAATCTCTGTATCGATAAAATTACATTTTAACATTTTCATTGTTTCTCGAGTTTAAATTTTTTTTTCAAGTATGCTCATGAGCCAAACTCTGTGAGTGACGTCACTCACCAGTGTATGAGCACGTGACCACCCCTCAGCCGGGCCGCGTGGATGAAGTCGTTACACAGAGGAAAGTACTGGGTTAGATTCTGGTCGGGGGTGTCCGAGGCCATAACGCACAGGTAATGTTTATCCTGAAACACACACACACAAAAGTTGGTGATCAAAAGATACAGCCTGGTAATTTTTTAAGGGATTTATCATCATGGAAGGGATAATTTAAAGAGGGAGACCAAGACTGGAGTACACGAATTAGATAGAAAACGATGTTAGCAGAAGAAGGTAAAGATATGTAAAAATTGGACCCAGGATTGGCAAAAAGGGGAGAACTGCAGCAAACCAATCGCAAGATTGATGACCTAATGATAATGTTCACCGCACATTACTATCCGTTTGAGTTATAAGCATATGTATTAATTACTATCCGCTAGGAATGAAGACGATTGAATTTAGTGTAAGTGAACCACTATTTACGTGGAGGGAGAGTGGAGAAATGTTTGAAAAAATCCTTAGAAAGCCCAACTGGGACTCAAGCTCCAATCTTCCAGTCATCAACAGTCCAGTATATTGTGAGAGTGACGTCTTATACCATTCAACCACCAAAGCAGGTATAAACTAACTTAAATCTATCACAGACACAACACCCAGCCGTTAATTCATCGCTGTGAAAGGGCCCCATTTCACCCATGATAAATTTTGCGGACAAACTGTCAGTGAAATAGACACGCTACCGACTGAGCCTAGGTGTTTGACTTATGCCCTTGTTTTTTTTTATCAAGTCAATATAACTGATTTTATCTATGCATTTAGAAAGTACACGTAAAATATACAACAACTAAAAAAAAGTATGGATTTTTAAAATAACTTTTGTACGTGCTTGTGCCTTGTTAATGCTCCTCACGACATGCGCAGAGGCTATAAAAATATATATACCATTGTCCGCATTATAGAGCTAGAGCTAAATGGAATAGGTCCATTAGTTTTAACGTCAGGAAAATAATAGAAAAAAAATGAACCATTACAGGACATGCAACATTCAGTTGACAATACCACCCCTCTGCTTCCACCCTTTTCATAATTCTTTGCCAGTAACCCCACCCCCCACCCCCGTCCCCCAATCCACAACTCTGTCTCCAACGATAAATATTTTATTTTAAAAAAAACACAAACAAAATTAAAACTAAAATAATCGTGACAGACTATTATTTGATCTAATAGTTAATATGTATTACCACAAATAATTTTGTTTTGATTCATTGGAGAATTGGAACACACGCCATTTGAAATGAGTTTTTTTTTCTATAGACGTTAGTGTATATATTTTTTTAAACAGAAAATTCTAGAAGTGTTGTTAGGTTGTTTGTTCGCTAAACAAAAGTGTAACATATTTTCTGTGACCACCGTCTAACTTTCATGGAAAGGATAAAACATGTTCTTTGTGGACAAAATTTAAAACAATTAACTTATAATTATTGTTATTTTATAGGTATTGAGAATATCAAAAGTTAAAGCTGAAGATAAACCTGACGTATGAATACGTGGAAATAGATAAAATAACTTTTCTAGCTGTCAGATAAGGTTCTTCCTTTAAAAATGGGAAGATATGACAGTGAAAAATATTTATACTAAAAGTATGAAATAAAATGACATATCTATAACTTATATAAAATATGATTTATTTTTGTTACTAATAATGTGTAAACATTAAACTTACTAAGATTATTGTTATTGTTATTATTATTATTATTATGTTCTGTTAGTTAGCTAATTAGTTTATGTTGTATGAATATTAATTGGAAAGAAAAACTGTTATTACCCAGTCTTCCAATAAAAAAGGTTAAGACAAAACCAATAAAGTCGGATACCCAATGAAGTATTTAAATAAAGAATATCGACCAGACTTAGGTGTGCAGTAAAAAGGTTTACAGTAATTCTTTCCTCCTCACAAAGTGGTTTACAACCACTCTCTCTTCGTCCCTCCTTCTCTCTCACCCTATATACTCACCAAGTGTAGTTTCCTGGGGGTGTCGTGGATGGCCACAATATGAGTTATCTCGAATCTCTCGAGCTGGAGGGAGTCCTTCGAGTCCCGGTAGTTGCCCACGTACAGACCGGGCAGCACCTGCGTGCGTAAGACAGACAAACAAACATTGACAGATTTTGAAAACAGTTTTTTTTAAATTTAGGTCAGGAGAGTAACATTTTAGCAGAAGTATCCAGCTTTGTCCGGGGTAACCACGCAATACATTTCGTGGTTAAACCGTCAACGCTTTTCTTTGTTTCAAACAGACAGAAAAAAGATATCTTCAATTTATTTCTTCCGACCCAGTTTTTAATAAATTTAAAAAAATCTAGTAAAAAAGATAAAATTTCAGCTTCGAGCTGCACATGTTCGTGCACAGGGGCTAAAATTTTTAAAATCTTAGATCTCTGCGTGCGGGAAATATAGCACAATACTCCAGATAGATAAACAAAATCTTCATTTTATTAATATAGATCGATGAAATATAAATGCTTACACTATTATTGTATCTTGCTGCATTACAATATAGTTTGATCCACATAAAAATATATTTTATAATTATTTGTATTTAATATATTGTTTTATATAGATATGAGTTGACTACATTTTTCTCTAAAGTGAATCTCCACTATACCTTCGAATCCTGAGGCTCGAATCTTAAAATTAGAAAACAGGTTACGCATAAGTTAAATGTTTGACTTTACCACATTACTGTGATTTTTTTTTCTTTGATTCTGATATTTTTCATATTAAGTAACCCGCCTCGGTGGCGTAGTTGGCTAACGCACCAGTAGTGTTGAGCTCGACTGCCGAAGACGGGAAGATCGAGGTTCGAATCTCGGTCGGGTGAACTGAGGGAGGTTTTTCCTAAATGGTTTTCCACTCTCCCTCCACGCAAATGCGGGTTCACTTGCGCTAAATTCAACCTTCCCAATTCCTAACCCATTAGTGTAATTATTACTTAAGCGTATAACACGAACGGGTAGTAAGACGAGGTCCTAAGTATTATTCACATTAAGTATTGGGTCTGGTTGTTGGGTCTCTCCTATAATTACCTGAATGTTAGTAGAAACCACTAGTAAGCGTCATAATAACTATAAGAACTAATTCAGTCTTTTTTTTTAAATATTTATCCAAAAAAAATATCACAAACCTGAAAATATTTAGAGTTCTTGAATCGTGAATATCATTGAGGATTCGAAGATTCAAATATTAGTTCTATTAAAAATTGGACTTTATATTAGGAAATATTATAGTAAAGAAAGTGTTTTTTTAACGTTACTAAAATTACTTAAATATACTCAAACGTTAAGCAATAGTATCTGTATCTGTCACATTTGCTATATAATACCAAAATTGATAAAATAATAGACATGCACCCTTCCCTTCCCTGCAATTTTGACAGCGGGAATTTAAGTTTGTATTTTCTAATCCACCCTTCCTACCATGTTCTTACGATTTATAATTGTTTTAAAGTGTGTAGCATATTTGACCGCAAAGGGTATTGCATCCAGGTGCGTCGCCTTATGTGTAGACTATTAGCTGCTCTGTTGGCACAGAACGTTACCCAGGATACACCATAGGAGGTTGTCTACACGTCGTACCATCAATTAGATGATGTGATGATAGTTATTAAGAATCGATGGAGCCGGTGTGAAATTAACCTAACTTAAGATTATTTATCAAAACCCTGGTGACCGTTAGGATCATTCAAATAACCAAGGACCAGCCGGGAATCGAGCCCGGACCCCTTGGCTCGTACTAGGTGCATTAACCACTACTCTACGAGGCCGGTATGTATGATAATGAAAGGCATTGATAATACCCTTTATATAGGCCTATATATATATTATTTTCTTTAATTTATTTGAGGTATTTGACGTGCAATTTCTGAACCAACTGATTATATCTGCACACGACTTATGTACAAGATTAAATTTAGAACAGTCCCCAGACGTTAATTCATCACTTTGAAAGGGGAAACGCGCATTTCACTAATGGTACATTTTTCGACCATGCCAGGAATTCAACCCGGGACCTTTAATTCAGTAAACAGACACGCTACCGACAGAGATAAAGTGTCAGACCCTCTTAATATTGTTTCTAGAGTGGTTCAGGGTTTTAAATTGTATCCGGTGGAGGGCCCCTTCCAGTTGAGCTCCCCCCTCGACCTCCTCCCACTTCCGTAGCCCCTGCATGGGTGCCCACCGAGGTGGGTCTCCGGAAACATGCATACAATTGTGGTATTTTACCCATCCCTGGCCAGGGGTGGACCGATAGGCCACAAGTGGCCTGGGACTGCAAATATGACGGCTCTTATTATACATTCATAAATACCAGTGAAATTGTGTTTAAGTGTGAGCTCAAGTGGCAAGAGAAAAGAATTTATATTTTTACTACTAGTCAATTTAATTCCAAGGCTATTTCAGTTATGTACTGTACATTATCGATAGTTGCGTAGCTATTCAATTCACTTAAAACATCAGCTTCTACTTCCTACTGGTATGAGAAAAAATGCTTCTAAATGGTTAAACATTAGATAGGAGTCTATTTGTGTTTGTAAAATAGTCCTCCACCCAATTCTTGTGTAGATTACAAAGATAGTAACTGTCTGGCTTATCTAAACAAATGCTTATACGTTTGGCTTAAGACAATAACACCAATAAACAATAAATGGGACAGGTTTACATTTAATTACATTGTAAATATTCACAAATTGTATATGTATGTGCATCCTAGTCCCCTCCTTCCCTCCTGGCAACAAAAATTAGAGAGCGCAGACAAGTTCATGTAAGAACGGGAGATGTTTAAGAACTTATAATTATAATTCAGTACAAATCAACAACTTTATGAACCATCTGATTAGATCAGCACACCACTTATAAACTTACTTAAATCTAGAACAAATACAACACCCAGCCTCCGGCCATTAATTTATCACATTTCATATATGATGCATACCGATAATAGAAGCTAGGACCCTTAGCTCAGTAGGCTACCAGAGTTTAGTTTTATTTTTATTTTTTTTAGCACCACGTTTTACTACTCGTTCGGTTTATACGCTTATGTACTAATTACGCTAATGGATTAGGAATGAGAAAGGTTGAATTTAGAAGACGTGAACCCGCATTTGCGTGGAGAGAGATTGGAAAACAATTTAAGATAAACCACACCCAGTTCACCCGACCGAGATTCGAACCTCGATCTCCTCGTCCTGACAGTCAAGCTCAACACGAATAGTTTTATTCTAAAACTAATATTTTGTATGGCTCTTTCTAGAAGTTATAAAAATAAATGTATTTATGCAATAATTCATGGTGGCCGGGATATAAAAGTGTCGATATAATAATTTTTAATTTATTTCATGCACTATAATATCTCTTGTTGACCCAACCACGAAACAAAAAACACAATGGTTTTATTAATATCTTTTGTTCTTTCAATTAGTCGTGACAAAGGCGATTTATACAGTAATCCTTAAGGAAATATTATTATAATAAGCTTTTGATAACTCTTTTGATTAATTACATATGTAGTTTGACGAAATAAATAATAACTATTTCTACAAAGGTTGACACTAGCTACCTTCAATACATGTTTGCATAAAATAAAAGTGCTCCAAAAGGTTGTCCGTAAGCGAAATTGAAGCATATGTACATTTTATATTCAGACGTTCAATTGTTTAGTACGAGCCATGAGATGATTATCTCAGGGCAGCACACAGTTGGCAATGTCGTTCGCACGCCCCATTTCTACCGGAAGGGAACCACAATTACGCTTCACTTTATTTTGGGCTGACGACGGAAGTGCACTTCTCTTCTCTTTTTTCTTTCTTTAGAAAACATGTATAGTACATAATGTAACATCATGAACAGTGACAGAACGTTAATAATTGTCTTCAGGCTGTTGTTTTCTGTACATTCTAGCACGATATGTTTTACACGTCACAAGACACCACTGAAGAAAAAAACTAGCCAAAACATTTCCAAAGTAGTTTATTATTATTATCTCTATTATTTGGTACAAAAGGGGACGAGGCTAATGGATAGTGGAGGAGGTAGCATAACGATGAGATACATACCCTGAACTCATCACAATACATTATTAGGATCATCAACTCTTGTAGATTACGGCAGGTAGGACATGCAGCTTGAATGGGAGAATCTAAAACCGTGTTTAGGGTATCGACTGACAACCCCAATGGAAATAGAGACTGTTGGGAAGACCTAGACGCAGATGAGAGGATAACATGTACCTGTTTGAAAGCGATAGGATGTAATGAAGGGGACTGGATAGTGCTAGATAAAGGTAGGGATAGGTGGTGTACTTTTGTAAGTGCTGCAATGAACTTTCGAGTTCCTAAGAGTCCATACAATTGATTAAGTAAATAAGTAAATCATTATTACTATCGTTAGGAATATGCGAAGGTCACATTTAAATTGCGATGTGAAGACAAAGTGAAGCTTAAAATATTTGATGAAAAGTCTAATCTGAAGTCAAAGAAAAGTTGTTTTTTGTCGCATATAACTAATTTTAATTTTTAAATGGGTAAATTTAAAGTTTTACAGAATAAAAAAAAAACCTGCATCGTTATCATTGTATTATGTTATAGCGTCTCGCGCTCCGGAAGATGGCCCACGGCCACGGCTGTAAACTGTTCACTTGCGGAGCTAGGGAACAATGAACTACTCATCTACCTCACACATCAGACGAGAGAGGCCTTTGTCCGACTACCGAGGGAAGAGGGGAGGCACACAGTCAACTAGTCTTTTAGAACAACGGCCTTTGTTTCGTCGAAGTGTCAGAAGAAGGGGTAAAAGGGGGAGGGATAAACAAATGAGCTGTTATCTGCGAATGAGCTAATATTAGGTTTATTTCAGAACACAGTTTTGACAAAACCTGTTCGTATTGATTTGGTTTCCCTGCTGTCGCAAAATAAAATTGAGAGAGGGAGGAGGGAAGTGCTACAAATATTTGTTTTCGATATTTTAAAAAGCTCATAAAAAGCAATTTTAATCGGACTTAACAAACTGTTCGCCCCCTCATTCATAACCGAATCATTAATATCGAATTGTTTATTAAAATGTCAGGTGTTATTACTAGAGACACATTATTTTGAGGTTGGAAATACTTTCAAATGTTACCACGAACTTGTTTCATTCCTTCGTAGTTGGTTTTTCTTCGTAGATTTGAATATCACCCTGTTAAGTATACGTTTTTCAACATAAAAATCTAGGTTCTTCCATTTGGTTACCCCACTCTTTTCAACGTGGTGACACTTCAATCTCAAACATTTATTTGAATTGGCTCTTTTTTTAAATGTGATTTGATGGAAACACATTTATTACGGATATTTAAAACATTTACTATGGTTGGTTTAACACCACGGGAAAACTTTAAGTTGTTTTGAAAATGTAAACAATTTAAATAACAATGAATGTTTCATAGCTTATATTCGGTGGTTCTCTCTCACCAAAACTGTGAGAAACACTACTTTGGACCATTCGACCTCTGAAGCGGGTAATTCTATACTACATTCACCACTCGAGCTTACTTGAATGACAGCTCAAAAAGTTACTAGAAATAGTCCCTGATGTATCCCCTCGCCAACAGCTGACATCTGTCACTTTGGATAACTGTAATTAAAATATATGGTAATGTATGAATGTGATAGTTAACTCAAGTAATATAGGCCAATATTATTTGTATTTATTTGAGGTAGGTCACAAAGCTTATTTATCGTTTTATTCCATTTAAAAAAATATTATTCATAGGACTTTCACAAAAGGTCTAACAAATATAACTTCAAAATGGCGACCCAAGAATTTAAACCATATGATTTATCATGACACAAACAAGTTATTTTCAATGGTTCACCCACGCAGTGGATAAGAATATTTTATTCGGTTAGATATTTGTAAATACAATACAAAATAATAAAATAATTTAAGTTATTATATATTAAAAATAATTACACGTATTTTCTCTTTTCCAAGTAAATATGATGCCTGTATTAAAAGGTATTAATGTATGCACTATAATACACATTATAGATAACATTCTAAAACGAGGAATAAGTACTTTTAATTATGTTAAAAATTTTGTTTCGGATTGGGTAAAAAGAGATTATTTAAAGTAATGAAATAGTGTGAGAAATCTTAATTTTACGTTATTTTTAATGTAAATTATAAAATGTAACTAAAAAGACTTATCATGGATAGCAAAATAATGATATTTTACAAGCGTTGGCAAACCAAAACCTAAACATATGATTTTTAACTGTCATCCAGGTAAAAAGGTAAAAAGGTATGGTGAATATACTGTATATTGTCCAAATAAAAACAGTTACTGGTTTTATTCAAACTAGTGGCGCTTAATTCAATGTTGGAATCAACAAATCTCTTACCCAAATGCTTAAGAAAGCCTTTACAAGATTGTGCTCCTAATCAGAAACAGGGGGGCCATCTTCCCTTCACACCTCCCCCCTCTCTACTCCCCCCCCCCCAAAAAAAAGAAGTGATGGGGGAGTCGTGCTCTATTTAATAATGAATGAACGTGGTTTGACGTAAAAGCACGGGGAGGAGAATTACTCTTCCGCCCCTATAACACCTCCCCTCACTTCCTCTATTTATGAGGATGTTAGAGCTTCACATTGAATTTCTACCAAGTCTGCTAACTTACTGAGCTAAAAAAAGATGGTTAGTTAAATCCACTGATTATGGAATGATTTTGTTTGGATCAGTACTACGTTCAAATATATCACCGTTTATTGCGAGTAGGTTTTTTTATTTATTCTTATCGATTTTGATAAAATATTAATAACAAAAAGATGGCATCTGTCATGTTTTGTAGCTAATACCATGGGGATTAAACGCGTAAATATGGTCATAGAAGCCGCCTTGATTAAAGTCAGACAGCAAATTTAAACGGAAGGGAAAATCGATTTAATCCAGTTGTCAACACTGTAAGATGAAGTGATTTTGCCAGAACTGTTTATATGCTATCATAGCAGGTGGGTGTTTTCATGGCTTGTGAAAAAGTGCAGTATTAAGGGGAATCTTGCACGTTATAAATTCGTCATGGGCTGAATTCATTTCCAAATGAGTAAATATGATATAATTATCCCCTCCAAGAGCCCCTTCCCATCATAAAATACTGAAAAATATCTACATTGGCTTGATAAACAGTGTGAAAACATGTTTTGGTAAGTTTAGCTATATATATTTAAATTAATAGTCGTAAATAATAATAATGAATATGAATAAGTAATTATCTTCATCATGAGGTGTAGTTCTGCCTTTTGGCAGATCCATTTATGGTACTCCTCCAAGTCTATCATAATGAGGTGTAGTTCTGCCTCTTGGCAGATCCAGTTATGGTACTCCTCCAAGTCTATCACAATGAGGTGTAGTTTTGCCTCTTGGCAGATCCAGTTATGATACTCCTCCAAGTCTCTCGATCTTGGGCCGGTCTCGTGCTGTTTTCGTATATAAATAATAGCTTATTTATTTAAATTTATGATTAGTTTTATATTATATACCTTTTGACTCCATGGTATGTCGTGAATAAGCACAATATTTTATAAACATAAATTTAAATAAACTTTGGAAAAACCACGGAACGTCATTTAGCGTTGAGCTGCATTGAAAGAGGAATCTAAATAATTGGTAGGAGATAATAATAACCAAATTTAAATATTAACACACGAGGCAAAATTATTTTATCTCAAAACTAAACAAAAAGATTCACGGACTCAGCGTCACTTAAAATGACTAAGTATACCACTTAAGTTCTTGTCTAAGGCGTCACTCTCACAATAATCTGGACTAGCGGTGACGGAGGGATCAAAATTCGATTCCCGGTCGGATTTACTGAGGTTTTTTTACTAAATGATTTTACATTATCTTTCTCCACACAAATGTGAGTACAATTCCTATAAATTCAACCTTAATCATCCCTAATAAATAAAACGGATTGTGAGACACGGTGCATAATAGAATAAAAATTAAGCTTGAAATTCAACCCTATCCACTAATACAGCGTGTTCAAATCTTTATTGACGTCTGGGTCAATCTCAATAATGCAACCACAACCAAATAATAAAATAAGAATGCTAATAAAACAACACTTTTAATAATTTTCAAAATATAATTATAACCAATTTACAAGTACAATATAGTAATTAAAAATAACTGAGATTATTTTATTGTAGTTACAATTTTTCAATAATTCAGATAGGTGTTTCCACCTTTTATTTAATGTATTTAAAACCCCGTTGAGTTATACGGGCCAGACCCGCTTCGGTGGCTAGATAACACGCTAGTTTCGTGTTGAGCTAGACTGCCAAGGACGGGGAAATCAAGGTTCGAATCTTGGTCGGATGAAATGGGATGGTTTTTCCTAAATGGTTTTCCACTCTCCTTCCACATAAATGTGGGCTCACTTCCTCTAAATTCAACCTTCCCCAATTCCTAACCTATTGGCGTAATTAGTATTTAAGCGTATAACCAAAACGGTTAGTAAGACGCGGTGCTATAATTTTTAGATAGATCAGAATAAAAACAGGTCGTGGGCCGAGGCTTGATCGACCCAAATTCCATTAATATACACCTAACGCCGTGACATAGATAAGATACTATATGTCAAACGTTTGTGTAGTGCAGAATGTATCTTTAATAGTTACAGAGAGTTTCACTAAATGTTTACTTAATCCGAGGCTAATATTATACCGTTGCTTTTAGTAACCAGTTTAGAGTATCCCACGACGTTGTTGAAACGAAGATAGTATGAAAGGATATTGAATTGTAGGGAAAGTGTGTATGGATTAAGTAAGGAATTTTTTGTTGCTGTTTTTTGAGCTTATGCCCAGTTTATTGCCTACCCAGTGAGG
>CABFWB010001007.1:153117-166155 GCA_902151455.1 Timema bartmani | reverse complement strand
AAGCGTTAATTTCCGTATCTCCACAACTATTTGAGAAACTAAACAACTTATCATTGCAAAATTGTAGGACTATTAGAAATAAAAAACTTTTATTTGACATATATTTTTATAAAAGCAACAGTTTCTGAGATATTTGCAAATATATTAATACAATTTTGTGAGCTTTAGTTGTAAACATATACTACTTAAGTCTTAACGCAATAATTCTCCAATGCCATAGAATAATTAAATATAAGTATGTATCTAAAAAAAGTATGTTATTTTTCTTTAAAACTCTTAGGAGAAATGTTTGCATAGCAATGATCTACCTCCATTTTAGACTCAATAGTCAATATTTACATTTTTTATTTGTCAAAATGTATAAATGAATATTTAAATATCAATGCGATGACATGAAGATGTGCAACACCTTACAAAGTGCTAAAATTTTAACTAGAAATCGAAATTTTAATACGAAGTGTTGACCTTTGTGGACCCAATATTAATCTTTTTTATAACTTTTAGGATTCCTTAAATTTCTTTCTACTTCCCTCCAATCAACTCTAGTAATATAATTTTCATAAATTGGAACATGTAAAGCAGATCCGAGTTTCCAAGCTGTCTGCAAATGGTTCAAATACCATTTTATTAAGGTCTTTAAAACATTAAACTGTTTGAAATGCTCTTAGGTGGACAAAGATGCGCCCCTTTTCTCATTGATTCTATATCAATGTATATTATTTTATGCGTGTTCTTATGTGGAGTGGTGATGATACAATGTTCATTATTCCGTTCAGAAATCTTACGAGTTTATATAGAGAGAGAGAAAGTCTGTGCGGTGCGCCGTACCATTTATTTTTAATCAGTGAACAGTGGGCTCATCGATGGTTTTTAAAGACGTTACCACTCATTCAAAGTGATTTTCTGGCTATATTGGTCTCGGCAGACACAGGGATCTTGATAGCCATGATTTACCACATAATTGTTCGATATGTTACTGCACTGCGCATGCGCGTCAACTATCAGCTTAGAGCCAATTAATTATATCAACCATTTTTAGTTAACCGTGGTGTTAATCTACATATCATCTAAAATCAATGAGGTGTTTGTCTGATCTTCCAGGGATCTTACTCCCACTTCTCTGATACCCTAGAGAGCTGAAATTTTTATGAACGCAATGGAGCATGGCATCTTTAAAATAAAAATACAAGATGGCGTGTCCAAGATGGCAGACGCAATATATAGATTGAGTCCTAGAGAGCAGAATTTATTAAATGAACACAACACAATCAGCCGTCTTTATGAAAACAATTCGAAACGTTAACATTCTAAAATGGCGGACGCGAAGTGCAAATTGAGTCCAATTTGCATGAAACTCGATCCGGAATTATTGCGCCTGTTGGAAACACAGCTGACTAGACTGGTGATGACGAAGAGATCAGGGATCAAATCCCGGTCAGGTGAAGTTATATTGTTTTTTCCTTGTTTTCCCACTCTCTCTCTATATATATCAACGCAATTGCGGGTAAATATCCTTTAAATTCATATTTACCCATTCTGAACATATTAGCGTAATTAGTTTATATACGTATAACCCTAAGGGGTAGTAAGACGAGGTGATAAGATAAAATTGTACTATTTACTGTTAGCTGGTGTCGGTGATCTTGGGTAAGGTGTTCGTCTCAAGACCCGATGTTCGTGGGTTTAAACCCAACAGAGGTTAAAGGATTTTTACTGAACAATTAAAATCCGCAACCCCCAACTTCCTTCGGAGGGGAAGTAAAGCCGTCGGTCCCATGTCGATTGTGGCAGGTATAAAATCCCTGGAAGTTATATAAGATTTCCTTTGCAACAAAATGTGTAGGCTCTTTCTCGATCGCTCGTTTAAATTCTGTGGGGAAAGCAAAGGGAGACTATCGCATCTTCAAGACTTCCCTAGGACATGTGCATTCTGTCAGATGGTGCGGGCAGCACTAACTGGTGGAAGGGCTGAGTGTATGCTCAGCTCCGAATGTATGGGAAGCACATCACAGGGCCAACCTTTGGGCTGAAGCCGCGTTATTATATTTACCGCTAAGAACATGAGTGGTTCGGAGACTTATATAATCAAGAGATCCTGGGTTGCTCAAAAGTCCGCAAAGAGAAACACAAAAACGATTAATAACAGATGTCACGTTTTTTTCGTAAGACGGGTGCTAAAAGATGTTGGCTGCGTCAGATGAAAACCTCCCCCCCTTGGAGACCGGTCCATAAGAAAAGAGAAGTAGATCTCGTCGAGACACATTCCGGGCAGCCCGGGGCCAATCTCTGGCCAGTCATCGATCAGCGTCAGCCCTTTCCGTAGTCCCCGGTTCAATTACTGCGTGTATGTGTAGGCCCGACTTAGCAGCCGAGCAAGCCACAATTACTTCAAATGCTCTTTTTTATGATTAGAGAAGCATGATCCAGTGCCAAAACCCAAACAGCAGTGGTTTTAAATTTGATCAGTGTTTCTCAAACTGGGGTACACGTACTCTCTGGTGGACGCGAAGAATTTCAGTGGGTATGCGAAGTACCAATCAGTTTTCTTTAGTTATAAAATAATATACATGGAATCCTCAAATTCTAGAACCCTTAGATTCTTAAAGGTATTCTAAATTCAAAGCTTAGAGAAAATTTCGGATTCAACATTTGAAAAAAATTAAAAAATGGGGTTTATTTCAAGAATTTGGATTTGTATTTTTTTAGAGATCTAACGCTGCTTATTGGTGTTTCATCCACAGTACAATTATAGGACAAACCTAAAAACCATACCCCGACCATTAAGTTATCACTTACGCTCTTCGGTGGCCGCACAGTTTAAGGCATCACTCTTGCAATATAATATTTGCTGATGATGGAGAGATTGAGGTAAGATCCTGGTCGGGTGCACTTGGGGTGTTTTTTCTTAAATGGTTTTCCTCCATCCCTCCACACAAATGTGGGTACAATTCCTCTAAGTTATCTTTTTAATCCCAATACAGAGTAATTAGTACATAAGCGTATAACCCGAACGTGGTGTAAAAAACCTATCACCTATCTAAATGTATGAATTGCTATAGTAAATACATTTTAGCAAAAAATGCTACTATTCATAACAATTCTGTCATATTCCTATTTCCACTTTTGTTCATAAGTTTTTTCCAAGATTCTGATTTGAATTAGAGATTTGGGATTTTAAGATAAAACAAAGCTGTGAATTTGAGATTTGGATTTGTAAAATAATGGATTCGATTCATCTCTATAAATTATATACTTTTTTATAACAGAAAGCCTGATGAACCAATTAATGCACATTCTGACGTGACGTAATAACCTTTTATAAGCCTTATCTCTGTCATGGCTTTGCTCAGTTTTCTACTAAATCTATTTTAAAATTTGGAACTGCTATAATTTACAAAAATCAGATATTTGTGTTGTTTTTTTTATGATGAAGGGCTCATTGGTTGGGTCTGGTGAAAGTTTTTAAAACACTGCAATAGATAATTTAGGACAAAATAAGTAGGGTGTGTGCTTGATAAACCACGGCTATTTCCGTTCGTACAAATTATGAGTTTAAAAAATAAAGTTCATCCCCCCCCTGATATTAGATACTCAAGCTACGGGATAAGAACTAGGAAGGTGGTTTTAGAGGAACCCTTAGCAGGGTATGGACTTAAGCTAGTTTGTTTACAGAACGAAAGTGGTATCTGGGGTTATTAAAGGGGGCAACTGCCTCTGAAATGTTCATGAAGATTTCTCATTTTTATTTTTACCTACTTGAAAAAATGTAAATAATTTTAAATAATTAAGAGAAGTCCTTATTCATTCTTAATTCAAACTTCTGGTTATTATGCCCTCTCCTAAGAGTTAGTCCTCTCCCAACAGTTATGTCCTCTCCCAACAGCTATGTCCTCTCCTAAGAGCTATGTTCTCTCCTAAGAGCTATGTCCTCTCCCAACAGCTATGTTCTCTCCCAACAGTTATGTCCTCTCCCAACAGCTATGTTCTCTCCCAAAAGCTATGTCCTCTCCCAACAGCTATGCTCTCTCCCAACAGCATGTCCTCTCCTAAGAGCTATGTCCTCTCCCAACAGCTATGTCCTCTCCTAAGAGCTATGTCCTCTCCCAACAGCTATGTTCTTTCCCAACAGTTATGTCCTCTCCCAACAGCTATGTTCTCTCCCAACAGCTATGTTCTCTCGCAAGAGCTATGTCCTCTCCCAACAGCTATGTCCTCTCCCAACAGCTATGTTCTCTCCCAAAAGCTATGTCCTCTCCCAACAGCTATGCTCTCTCCCAACAGCATGTCCTCTCCTAAGAGCTATGTCCTCTCCCAACAGCTATGTCCTCTCCTAAGAGCTATGTCCTCTCCCAACAGCTATGTTCTTTCCCAACAGTTATGTCCTCTCCCAACAGCTATGTTCTCTCCCAACAGCTATGTTCTCTCCCAACAGCTATGTCCTCTCCCAACAGCTATGCTCTCTCCCAACAGCATGTCCTCTCCTAAGAGCTATGTCCTCTCGCAACAGCTATGTCCTCTCCTAAGAGCTATGTCCTCTCCCAAAAACAGCTATGTTCTTTCCCAACAGTTATGTCCTCTCCCAACAGCTATGTCCTCTTCAAACAGTTAAGTCCTCACCCAACAGCTTTGTCCTCTTCCAAAAGCTATGTCCTTTTCAAAAAATTATTTATATCCTCTTTCAACATGTATGTCCCCTCCAGTCAGAGTGCCTCTCCAGTCAGCCATATCTCCCCCTCAGTAATATCCCCCTTGTCTGGGTAATGGCTAACTCCGCACCTCCAAGCATGAAGCTATGAAAGTGGCTATCCACAGCCCTCATGAATAAAACATGGCATGACGCACATGAAGATGGATGCCATCAGCTCATACATTATGACAACAGTCAGGGAGATAGAGAGGATATATGGGTCGGGGTTCGGTCCCCAGATAGCTCTTATACTCGTGGAGATTGAATACCATACTGTTCCCCTCGTTCCACTGAGATTCTGATATCACTTTCGCTGTCACCTATGAATGGGGTGAATTGGTTCCAGGGTGAAATTACATAGCTCGCGTCGGTGGTTACGTGGGGTAAGGCGTCATGCTCATCTTATCTTGGTAGCTTGTTAGAGAAAGGTTGGGGTTTGAGTTCCGGTGAGGTGTTGCGAAGTTATTTTCCCTGAAGATTTTTTTCTATTCTTTCGCCACCTGAATGCGAGTACATTTTCTCTAACTTATATCTCTCTCATTCCTACTCCATTGGTGTAAAATATTATTGAGATAAGGGTCCCGGCTTCAATTCCTGACTTGGCATTGGTGAAATGTGGGTGTTCCCTTTCACAGTGGAGAATCAACGGCCGGGCGGCTGGATGTCGTGTCTGTTCTAGATTTAAGTTAGTTTATAAGTCGTGACCCACCTTTGTGGCGTAGTTAGCTAACGTGCTAGTTTCATGTTGAGCTAGACTGCCGAGGACGGGGAGATCAAGGTTCGGATCTAGGTTGGGTGAACTGGGGTGGTTTTTCACTCTCTCTCCACGCGAATGCGCGTTCACTTCCTATAAATTCAACTTTCCCAGTTCCTAGCCCATTAGCGTAATTAGTACTTAAGCGTATAAACTAAACGGGTAGTAAGACACGATGCTTAAATATATATATAAGACGTGTGTGTGTACGTTAAATGCCCCAGATAAAAAAAATGTAAAATATATGAATAGCCCGATAAAAGAACCATAAACTGATATATTTATTTTATTTTATCTTCACTATTTTTTTTAACTAAAAACATACTAATTTCAGTCATGTAAGCCTAAATTTGTGTGCATGTCACTTTTAACTTTTTAACCAATTTTGACATTAATATTTGGAAGCCTAGGGTTTTGTTTTGTACTTTCTCGCGACTCCTCAAAGAGAGAACGTATTGTGATCGTGAAAAAAAAATCGTATTCGAGATTGTTGACGTTTCATTCCACCCTGAACCCGAAAGATTGGTTTTTGCAAATGTCATATGTCTGTCTCTCGGCCTAGAGCCGACACCATTTTACCGATCAGGCTAAAACATAATATCCAGGGCTTCCATAAGCCTCCTCTAAAATCAAGCATAAACTAACTCAAGGCTAAAAGAGGAAGAATCGATTTTCTCAACATTGGCTTTAAATATTTTTATTAAAATTCGTATCCAAGCACTGATTGACATGAAAAACAAAATGTCACATTTCATTTTCTCAAGGAAAATTACTTAGACGATACTTTACATATGCAAAGATATCCGATATTATTCATAATTCCGCAACTCTTCGAGATACGAAATAACTTAACGTTGCAAAGCTGTAAGATTGTTAAATGTATAAAACTATGATTTGAAATAAAATTTTGTAAAAATCAATATTTTCCTAGTTATTGGATTTAAAAAAATAGAGCTTTGCGAAATTTGGAGCTGAAAATGTACTGAACAAATAATATGTTTCTGTAACAGTGTGTATTATTTCATGTATACTCTTTGATGAAATTATGTTTCTTTAACAACGTATATTATTTCGTTTTTCATATCTTACTAGCTATGAGTTTAATGGTAAAGGACAGAGAAATTTGTGCGGTGCACCGTGCCATTTATTTATCGTCCTCCATGGCCACTATTATAGACACAAGAGTGTCCAAAAGTTTGAAAAAAGATCAAATAAAGATTTAGGTTTCCTGACGTTTGTGTTAATAAGGTGAGGGAAACCCATTATTTTACAAACAACATCCTTCTAATTAATCGGTAATTTAGCTACTCTCACTCGCTCAGTGGCGTAGTTAGCTAACGCGCTAGTATCGTGTTGAGCCAGACTGCCGAGTACAGGGAGATCGAGGTTCGAATCTCGCTCGGGTGAACTGGGGGTGGTTTTTACTAAATGGCTTTCCACTCTCCCTCCACGCAAATGCTGGTTCACTTCCTCTAAAATCCAACCTTCCCTATTCCTAACACACTAGCGTAATGAGTACTTAAGCGTATAACCCAAACGGGTAGTAAGACGCGGTGCAAAAAAAGCTACTCTTATCAAAATGTGTTTTCTTCACTTAGATAAAGATATTAAATGATAATACTAATTGTAAAATAATGTTGAAAATGGGAATTAAAATAATAATTTCAGCATATTAGAATAAAATTTGACACTTAACTCATTATTATAATTAGTATTTATTTAATTAGTTAAGGGGCGCTAGAGACTTCAAAATAGGAGAAAATTATATTTTTTTACAAGTTCATTATAAGTGGACTTACTTAAATTTAACTAATAAAATTCAAATATCTGTAGAATATAAATCTGGACCTTGTTTTTATAAGACCTCCTTAGTACCCTAATGAGATACCGAAACATGTAGGTATGTCTTAGGGATCGTCCATAAACCACATAACGCTTTTTTCTTACCTTTTTAGCCCCTCATGTAACATCATGTAGACATTTAGCCTAGCCCCCCTCCCCTTAACTGTGTTACGTAATTTTTCTCACCAAGAATGAATGTCATTATTTCATAGGGAAGTTTTATGATAGTAAAGGAGGGATTCAGAATTAATACTTCTTAAAACCCATTTTAAATACTGGACATATATGATTTCAGATAGTATTATTATTCATGGACAGCTACATACACAAACACATAAGACAGACAAGTACAGACATAAAGACGTCTAGCTCAAATTCCCCAGGTTCATGAGGAAAAACCTCTGCTATATTTATTTTATGGATGTCAAGTTTGCGATCTGAGTAAGAGCAAGACGCCGTGGCACTACTATGTGCTGACAAGGATGGCCCTTTGATGATGTAAAGTGCCCACATCCGATGCTTAACGCTGGGGGAAGACATCTTCTTAGTAGTGTGCACTTTGTATGATAGTCATATTATCATATAGAAAGCTATTTAAAGAATTCTAGGTATACTACTTTTCTAAATTATTTATTGGATTAAACAACAACTTTACTTTAGTTAACTTATCAATACCTGGACTTATGTTTCGCTCCAACATCGATCCTGGATCCTGGCTTCACTCTCGAAAAAAGACTAGATGACTAATGAAGTGGATATTGAGGTTCGAATACCTGTCGTGTATACTCAGAGTGGCTTTTCCTAATTGGTTTTATAATCTCTCTCCGCGTTAATGAGGGTAGATTACCTCTAGAATCCTACCTTCCTCATTTATACTCCATTAGATAAATATAATAAAAAATAATTAGAATAATTACAATTTGACTACACCACCCTATAAAATGTATACTAAAAAGGTAGAATTTTAAAGAAAATCTACCAGCATTTGCATGGAGGGTGAGTGGGACACCATAGGAAAAGCAACCCTCAGTAGACCTGACTGGTATTTGAGCCCCATCTCCCCAACATTGGACGTCTAATCTACTGAGAAAATGACTATTTAGACAATGCAGCCACCATAGCATATGTATAATAGTTGTATATATATATATATATATACATATTTACATATTAGATTTATCACAAGATAAAAGGTATAGGCTTAAATACAACTACCTTTTGTGAATAATTAATGGTATTTGAAGCTTTACTTTTCATAACATGCTACTGGTACGAAGAAATAACACTATTGATGGACTCCTAGAACTTGACTCGAGACTTTTGCTTCTTTCCATTTCACTACATCTTTTTGAGACTCTTCCACAATTTTTTTTGGATATAGCTTTTTATTCGCAAGCAATGAAAAGTCTCGTCTTTTTGAAGAAATTATTATTGTTTTTGTAGAACACAAGTGATTTTTCCCCCGCCTATGTAAAAGAATGTGCAGTAGGAATATAAATTATACTAAAACTCAACTATTAAGACCGCTTCGACTGACATCTGGTTTCCTACTAAAATCACGTAAGGGGATCAGTAGCTGGACAAATCTAAACAATTACCGTGAGTATCAACATGCCACTGTCATCCGCATGAAAATATGTGTTTGCGAATGTGCGTTCATAGTATCGAGCAGACAAATCCACCTAAGCGCATTCGAAATATTGATAAACAAACAGTAAGTGCTAAGCTTGCATTTTCAAGATATTCGGAAGCTATCCATAAGTATGTTTATCAAAAGGGAAAACATGAACAATAATATTGTTTTTAACATTAGAATTTGAGTTTAAGACCTGTGTTACGTAACACTTTGATATACCCCACGCTCTACCCATGTAACAGCACGTAGACATTAGAGCTCCCCCCTCCCCCCCTCAAAGCGTTACGTGGTTTTTGGATGGTCCCTTATTGATATAATTTATCAGCAATTAATAAGAGTAAGTTCAATAAAAAAAAACTACAACAGTTTTAAGAGTGTTTCTTGGATTTAATCTAGTTTTTTAGTTTTTTATTTCAGCAACGGGGGAAAAAAAGTCAATTATCAAAAATCATCTTCATTTGCCAAGAGGAATATGCAAAACTAAACTAAATTAAAACTATTGGGTTCAAGCTATGAGAATGTCCGATAAATATTTCATGCTAAAATCCTGTGGTCAACAAAAACTTTAGATATAAGCTAAATAAGAATCTTTGGGCCCAACTAGTGCTGCTGCCTAGTGTTTGTTGACCGAATGCACGTCCATCATGGGAAAGCTGAAGAGGGAGGGGGGAGAGAGAATGTTGAACCGAGGAAAAACAACTTGCAAGTCTACAGTCTGTTTTTGAATGCAAAAAGAATAAAAAGAAAAGATACTGAGACTTTTTGCCTATCAAAAAAAGAGGTAATATAATTATAAATATGTTAATAATTATATTTTTTAGTGTATTGTTAACACGACTAGGCCATTAGCGCTGACAGAAGTCTTTGCCATGGTTTAGGTCTTGTGCCAAAGTTCTTACCTCTGAAGCATTTGACGAAAACATGTTAGAGGTCTAGTTCAAAGATATTTTGTTTTGTGTGTGTGTGTGTGTGTGTGTGTGTGTGTGTGTGTGTGTGTGTGTGTGTGTGAAAGATGGCCCTTGGATTAAGGAGGATATCTGAGGAGGGGGGCAAATAATAATAAAATTAGATAAACCACATCACACATCCCAAAAAAGAACATTTGGACACGGGGAACAAGAACCAATAAGACCTTTGACTTAGCAGCTCGATACTCTTACCTTAAAGGTAAAAGACAAAAATATATGTTAAAAACTGTATTTTGGAAAGATTAGAGGAAAATCAAAAATAGTTCTACGAAATGGGATGGAAAAGCAACAATTTAAAAAATTGAAGTCCCTTTTTCACACCCCTCACCCACACAGACATTCCAAGTTGCTACCCTTGCTATGATTATCATATTTTACGAGCACTCAGTACCCCTAGACCCTCCCTCAAAACTCCCCCTCTCTCATGAAACATTGGGTAAAATGCAGGCAGTAATTTCACGGACCATAAACAACTCATAAAGTCCGCCTCATTTGATCACCGTGATAGCTCCAAGGTACATCACACGTACACACACATTCACACACACTTGTTCTAGGTTTTAATCACCACCGCCAACTCAAACATTAACTAGTCATTAGAGGGAAGGGTGTGGGGGGAGGTGTTCCTCTCGGCGACGTTAAGGTGGCGCTACACATGCGGCATTCGGCGAATCCCTAGTATCGAATGTTTGTCATTCTGCAAATACCTTGTAGCCGGTCCCACACTACTTGACAAATGCGAGCGATGACCATGGTGTGGGATAGTCATTTGGGGGTACTCGTCAATACTTATAGATACTTGCCAAATAACAAATCACTCGACATTTTTGTCTTTTTAAAAAAAATCACAAGTCAAAGAGCGGGTTCATAGCTGTCTCACGCACTTGGTGCGACGAATATTCTGTATTTGCCGAACTGCAAACATTTTCCGTCGGTGGTCGGTAATCTATCACATATAAAAGGGCAGGAACGTTCGTCTTATCGCGAATAGTATTCCCCATCCACACATTCGTGCCTAGGTTTATCAGAAGTCTCTCGTGTTTATTGTGGAAATGGAGGGGCCCAAAGACTTGATCTTGCAAGTTTCGGACCTATGGGAAAAATGTATACTAAAATTTTTACAGCCGATAAAATTTACATAAGAAATAAGAATCAGATATGTGATGGATGGAAGCGTGTTCAGTTACAATTTAGCGTAGATTGTTCTATTAACGGCCTTAAAAAGAATATAAAGATTATTATTTTAACGGAAATGTTTAGAACATATCTAAATAAATCTAAAGAAAATCTCCAGCCATTTGTGGGTCGCAATTATTGTCAAGTTCATCTTACATGTTCAGCACTGATGTTTTCCGTTCCCGACAGATAATTTCTTGACTCAGAGATTAGAAAAATAGGCTCATGTGTGTAGATATGCGCTCGTCATTCGACAATCAGTTTGGCAAGTAGTTCGCGAAGAGGTGAATATTTGACAGTTGGTGAATGTCGCATGTGTACCTCCGCCTTTACACTACTATCAACCTCCTTGAAGTTAAAAGAGTTTATACGGGGGTTTGCCATCACAGCTAGAGGCTGTACTGTTAATACCCAGAACTGCGCCATTTGACTTCTTAGTATAGGCATGTTTTATTTCAATATTTTATTCAAGGTATAAAACGTGCACTCTCTAAAACCGACTGATAATTTCAGTACACGACTTTTATACTAACTTAATCTAGTACAACACGCTTCAGTGGCCGCACGCATGCTCTAAAGTGCTACTCTCGTAATAAACTATACTGCCGAAGTTGGGGAGATCGGGGTTCAATCCCGGTTGGATTCAATGAGGGTGGTTTTCCCTAAGTGTTTTTCCACTCCCCCTCTAAATAAATGCAGGTGCACTATCTCCAAATTAAATCTTTCTTATACCTAACACATTAGTGTAATTAGTACATAGGAGTATAGCCCGATCGGGTAGTAAGACGTGGTGTTTGGAAAAAAACCTGCCAATAATTAATCACTGTGAAAGGAAACCCACATTTAACCAATTATTACATTACATTTTTCGGCTATACCGAGACTAGAACCCACGATTTTATAACTGACGCAAAATTGTATGTGTACAGTACAGGTGTGTATATATATGCAACTCATCGCACTGGCCGTTAAAGTTTTACGCGTATATATTTTTTATGATTAATGTGATAGGGATGAAGTAGGTAGAATTAAGATTATATTTACCTGCATTTGCGGGGAGGGAGATCGGTAACCTTAGTGAATCTTAATAAATTCACAGCGGCTGCTAGATAAAGTCAGATTCAGATAGGAAGAAACTTTTTTGACAGTGATAGTTATTAAAACTATTGTCATATATTAATACGACCAGCCATGTGTCTGCAGCTGTCACTCACAACCGCTTCGATGGTCGAATGATCCAATTGTTTTAAATTTTATTTGAGTTATTTAACGTGCACTTTATTAACAGAATTATTATACCAGCACACGAGAATTTCTATGAGCGAGAGCAAAAGGGCCTACCAATTATGTATCTTCACATACCTTCCAGGGTTATTTTACATACAACAATCAACATGGAACCAACGGCTTTATTTCCACTCCGAAGGAAGTTGATCAAGAAAAATCCGTTGAACCCTGCTGGGTTTGAACCCGTGAACATCGGGCCCTGAGGCAAGCACTCTACCCCAAGATCACCGAGGTTGACAATGGTCTAAGACTCTAAGCCGGTATCACCCTCATACTAGACTGGACTGCCGATAACGCCGAGAATAAGGTTCAAATCCCGGTCAGGTGTTTAGAGTTTTATCCTAAATAATTTTCCCACACTCTCTTTACGCAAATGTGAGTGCACTTCCTTTAAATTCAGCCTTCTTCATCCCTAACACACTAAAGTAATTAGTTCATTTGAGAGATGAGGAAGCTGGAATTTTAAATTTATTATTATTAGCACTGCGTCTTACTACCCGTTCGGGTTATACGCACTTACGCCAATGTGTAATGGTAGGGTGATTGTGAGATGAAATGGAGGACCTACAGCTTAACGTGGGATCCGAACCATGGTGGAGGCTTGGCATTCCACACATTCACAAGTTGTGATTAACACACGTCTTGTCAGAGGTGAAGGAAGGGTTTGGCAATCAGATAAATCTGTGCC